>LNAC01000127.1:3009568-3024826 GCA_002007465.1 Ailurus styani | reverse complement strand
GATGTGGGCCTCGATCCCAGGACCCTGAGATCATGACCTGAGCCGAAGGCAGAGGCTTTAACCCACTGAGCCACCCAGGCGCCCTTAATAAATTTCTTAATGGGAAATAAATACCTCTTAGTTCATCATGTTAAATATTTTATGTATAGTCAGCCATGAAATGTTAATGTAAATGTATTTGCCACCTATGGAAAACAAATATCAAAAAACGCATCTTTCAAAGAAAATAAGGCATGACTTGAACAAATAAATACTTTGCTTTTTTAAGTTAAATATGCAAAAGTAAAGTTAAATATGCAAAAACTACTTCCATAAACTCCAAATGTGATAGATCTGTCTTGTTAAATATTTCTTAAGCAATTTTTAATTGACAACATATGTTAAACATCACAAAGAATGTGTGTGAAGCTCTTCGCATCTGTCAGAGCTTCTTAAATCTAATTCCTCTTTAATATGTTTGCTTCTTTTGTATTGTAGTGTGCTTTGTTTCTGTGTGTCAGATTCCAATATTGGTATTGTATGAGAAACAAGTAAATATAATCTTGGCAACTGTAAAGGAAGTGATTCTAAAAGTATCTTTGTAATATATTGATTCTGGGGCACCTGGATGGCCCCAGTCAGTTAAGCATCTGCCTTCAGTTCAGGTATGATCCTGGGGTCCTGGGATCAAGCTGGCATTGGGCTCTCTGCTGAGCAGGGAGGGAGCCCACTTCTCCCTCTCCCTCTGCCTGCTGCTCCTCTTGCTTGTGCTCTCTCGCTCTCCCTCTCTCATCCTCTCTCTCTCTCTCTGTCAAATAAATAAATAAAATCTTTAAAAAAATATATTGGTTCATAAATTGACAGTTACTAGAATTGAGAATAAATCATTAATTTTACTGAAACCAAATAGGGATTTAAGTAAGATGCATGTAGACCCCCTACTTACACTTGATCAGCCCACACATAAGAAGTTAAGTTAATGTGGGGAAAATCAATGGTTAGTGTTATTTCCATTAACTTATAGCAAAACAGTTCAAAATTGGACTTTATGTCTCATGTGTTCCATGTATAATAGTATTCAATTAGAGGATAACCTGAGACAATTACAAAAATTTTCAGTAATTAAATGTACTACTCATGAATTTATTAGAAATTAATATACCTGGTTTGGCCTCCATGCAACAAGATCCTTTTTCCTTCCACACAGTAGAACTGAATTGAATTGAAGAACTGAAGTAGAATTGATGTCTTGGTAAAGGGTAACATCACCAAATGACATTATATATATACTACCCTACCCAAGGGTGTTTTGTTTTTCCCCAACACAGAAAGGTTTTAGTGACAGCGACAGCAGAAGAGATATTGTATCTCTTGTTCCTCAATTTCTTTTTTCTTTCATTTCATTTCTTTTTTTTTTTTAGAGAGAGAGATTGAGCATGAGTGGTGGTCGGGAGGGGCAGAGGGAAAGGAAGAGAGAGAATCTTAAGCAAGCTCCACACTTGGAAGCATGAAGCCCAATTCTGGGCTTGATCTCACAACCCTGAGATCATGACTTGAGTCAAAATCAAGAGTTGAACACTAACCGACTAAGCCATCTAGGTGCCCCATTGTTCCTCACTTTCTAATTCATCAGTCAATCTCTGTCTCATCACTACTGCATTATGGTTTCTTTCTAGGTCACTGTAATTATTTCAAAATTATGTAAAAGTATTACAAACACCCTCTATCTCTTTTTCTCTCTTTCACAGTTTATACCAATTCAAGTGTCTCTCTGTCCAACTGTCCAATTTCATCTCATCTTTTCTTCTCTCACATTTGTTCTCCTCTCATCCCTGATAAGGTATTGGTTTGGCTATATTCCAATGGCTATGTAGAATACAACCATCCTAGCCAGCTGGATGGCATATGGAGCATAGTCAGTGAATGTTTTTCATTCTGGAGGGTTGCAATAGGAGCAATCAGTCTCTCTTAGGAATATCTGCATTTTCATTAGAGCCAAAGGCAATGGGTATGAAGAGATTGGGGATAGAGAAAGGTTAAAATTTTTACCGGAAGCATACTTGTTGGGTTGGAAAAAAAAGAAACCCATTGAGCTATAAAATAAACATAGTGGTGGGAAATATAACAAAAGTATAATGAATGAAAGTATAGGAAAAAATAGGTGAGTTCTACCTATGAGCATATGGGAAAAAAAAGTGTATATCATGAATTTTCTGAAATACTTATTTTTAATTTGACTGATTTGGCTTTAGTAGGTCTGCTAGGCAATCAGTTCATTTTAGATCAGCTCAGAGAAGTCTAGCCATTTATCAATATGGCATTGCTTGTTAGCTGAATGGAAATATATGAACCATTTCAATGCTTTCTTTTATTTATATTAGTATTTTTTAATACTGGATATCAAAATAGATTCTTACTTAAAATATTATAGTTTTATTACATATATTTCTATTACATTTCAATTGTTTGCAAATAAAACACCAATACTATGTGTAACTGACTTAAAATTTAAGTATTAGCTTTCTCATCNAAATAGATTCTTACTTAAAATATTATAGTTTTATTACATATATTTCTATTACATTTCAATTGCTTGCAAATAAAACACCAATACTACGTGTAACTGACTTAAAATTTAAGTATTAGCTTTCTCATCTTTTTTTTTTTAAGATTTTATTTATTTATTTGACAGAGTGAGAGACAGTGAGAGAGGGAACACAAGCAGGGGAAGTGGGAGAGGGAGAAGAAGGCTTCCCGCCGAGCAGAGAGCCCGATGCGGGGCTCGATCCCAGGACCCTGGGATATGACCTGAGCCAAGGCAGTTGCTTAACCAACTGAGCCACCCAGGCGCCCCTCTCATCTTTTTTTTTTTTAAGATTTAATTTAGAGAGACAGAGAGAAAGAGATGAAAGTGTGGGGAAAGGTAGAAGGAGAGTATCTCAGGTAGACTCCCTACTAAGCAGGGAGCCTCCGTGACATGGGACTCAATCTCCTGACCCATGAGATCAAGACCTGAGCCGAAAGGAAGACTCAGATGCTTAACCAACTGAGCCACCCAGGTGCCGTTAGCTTTCTCATCTTTTAAAGTAAAACAGTTATTTTAATTGATTCCTGAAACTAAAGTTCAGATCACTCAGGAATCTTACATATCTTCTATTACTAGAAAAAGAAAATCCAAGCGGTTGATATAGTCATTCAGAATTTTCTTTCTTGGGCGCCTGGGTGGCTCAGTGGGTTAAAGCCGCTGCCTTCGGCTCAGGTCATGATCCCAGGGTCCTGGGATCGAGGCCCACATTGGGCTCTCTGCTCAGCAGGAAGCCTGCTTCCTCCTAACTCCTCTCTCTCTGCCTGCCTCTCTGCCTACTTGTAATCTCTCTCTCTGTGTGTCAAATGAATAAATAAAATCTTTAAAAAAAAAAAAAGAATTTTCTTTCTTTGAATCTGAGTATAGACACCCCCAGTATCTTGTTAGCTCTACAGTCCTATCGGGTGAGACCAAAATAGTGTATTTTGCATAGAAACATTAATATTGAGTACAATGAACTGAGTCTTTAAGAAAAATTAATGTCCAAAAGTTAATTTTGATCAAACCTGCAGTAAAATACTCTATACTTGTGGAAAGTTCTGTGTATTTACAGCATTATATTCCAAAAGTACTATAACCTTGAGTGACTGAAAAATCCAAAATTTTACTTCAATATGAATTAGCATAACTATTCTTTTATTAGGCTTTTTTTGGTTGGTTTTGTTTGTTTGTTTGTTTGTTTGTTTGTTTTTTGCTTTTCCCCAAATAGAGAACACCACTATGAGATATATTATTAGGGCACATATTTTAATAGAAAAAAGTGAAATAGTAATACATTGTGGTTTTAAAAGCCCGAGAACTATAGAAATTTGGGCATGGAGGAGAGAGAAGAGTTTCATAGCTTCAACACCCAAGGCTACTCCAAATACAGCCAGGAAAACTGTCAACTAGGGTAACTTCCCATCTAGTAAAATGACTTAGCAACTCTCACTGCCTGGCTGCCCCTCTTAGTTACTCTCTAATCTCGTTCTGTCTTCTGCTTGTTAACTGTTCATGCACATTTCATTTTACACATGCGTAATACAAATGTACAAGAAGCCATCTTAAGTCCAGTTCGAGCATTGTGTGACATTTAAAAGAAGCATAAATTCAACATTAAACCTTTGAAGAGTACTTCAGTAGTTTAGTGTAGATTTCTGTCAGGAGATGAATAAGGCATTATATTCAAAAAAGAAACATATCTCTTTATTGTTGTACTTTTTCTGGTAACTTTATTCATTCGCTTTTCTTTTCCCCTTTCCTTCTTTATCTATTCCCCTTCCAGGGATGTTTCTCCTTTTTCACCCCTTTTTATCTCTCACACTTTCTCATGAATTGATGTATGGTTTGTTCTATCATTAGCCTGCTTAGTGAAGGCTAAGTGGTTTCTCAGAAAACCATCCTTCCTCTTTAGAAGTTGGGGGAAGGGATGGATCACAAATATTTATAATGTGTTGTGCTTCTCGGTAATAGTTCACTGTAACAGTGCTGGCATACTTCCAAAATGTGGGCTGTAATGTTTACTTCTGGTACCTACTGCCTCTTCCAACCCACAAACAATAATTATTTTTTTCTTTTATTTACAAAATGCTTATTGGTCTAAATAAATTACTTTCATTTGAAGTTGAAACTAAAATTAAATGGTAAAATAATATATAAAGTAAAAATCCTATGTTAAAAATAATAATACATGTAAATGTTTTTGTTTGGTTGGTTGGATTTTCTGGCTTTATTGAGATATAATTGATATGTAACATTGTGTAAGTTTAAGGTGAACAATGTGATGATTTGATACACTGATGTATTGCAAAATCTTTACCACAATAAGGTTAGTTAACACATCCTTTACCTTATGTAATTACCATTTTGGCATTGTTGTTGTTATAGTGAGAACATTAAAACATCCTGGTCAAAGGACACAAATTTCCAGTTACAAGATAAATCAGTTCCAAGGATCTAATCTACAGCAAGGTGACTAGAGTTAACAATATTTCTTCCTTTTCTGACTGACCTAGGCCTACTTTTAATTTATTTTCTTTTTGCTTTGCCTCTGAACACAGCGCCACCTGACTTGTTCTGATTGTCCTCTTTTTATTTCCCCCTGGAAAACTTTGTTTTTGGAAAATCTGGAGAAGTCCTAGAGAAAACAAACAACTAAATGTTCAGCCCCCCTTGTCTGAATTTCTACTGTGTCCAAATAGAGCATATGAAGCATACTGCCATGTGAAGCAGTGCTACAAATTTATTCACACAAAATTACATACATAAAGTACAGCTCTTTAATCTTGCATACAACAAACTTCTTAATGGAAATTCAAACTGAGTGCAGATTAAGAAACCTTTACGTGACCTCTGATTCCCTAATTTTCCATATCTAATTAAGTTTCAGTTGTATCACCTTCTTTATTTATTTTTCTCAGATTTCCTGTTTCCTTCTAGGTCCTTCTAGCTGGAGCAGGAATCAAACTGACATGAGATAGATTAAGAGGAGAAAATAAAATTTAATCTCATGTGTACAAGTAACCCACACAAACATGGGAATTCTAAAGTGAGGCAAAATGAGGTACATATATAATCCTGAATTAAGGAGAAAGCCAGTAGGGGTCTGAGACTTCAGAGGGAAAAAAAGCAATTTACAGGACAATAAGAACAACAGATGTTTGGTAATTAGATGTTTGCCCGGCCATACAGATGGGTGACTCAGATAAACTTTATTTCAGCTAATCATCCATATTCAGGAAAAGACCCCCCAATTTAGGTTCTCGTACGGAGTTCTGGAAAGGGCAAAATTTCTTTTGAGCCTGAGAGGCTTCAACTGTGCCTTCAACTCAAAATAATCTTTATGTCAATGTGGTCCATCTTGGGGTGACCTGTCCTTGGCTCCTACATATTATTAAAGCAAATGTTAAAGAAACTAGAGACAAACAACATAACAGTGTGGTTTGAATAAATAATGTCTGGATTGACCTTGAGACACACATATATATATTTTTTAATTTAATAGCAGTGGCCTTTTTACTCCAAGCATAATTTTGACCTAAAATGTAACTTTTCAAGTACACATTGTGGTTCATAGTATTTTTAATTAAATATATTTATATATGTCTGCAACATGAATTTTCAACTATAAAAATAAATTAAAAAATTCTTTAGAATATCTATTATACAGACTATATGTAAGCCCAAAGCTTGCTCATTATACTATAAAAAAGAGCTCTGACAAACTTTAAATAAATATATTTACTATTATGAATATGCATTAGGAAATTATCTTAAATATTTCACACTATTAATATAATATCTAACAGTGCTCTTATGTCCACTTGCTTTCTTCAGGCAATGAGATTTGTCATCACCTATATGATTATACTACTTTTATAAATTTCCCAGTAATATATTTCTTGTTTTCACTGTAACTCAGTCAACTTTAAATGAATTTCCTTCAGTTTCCTGAAAAATTATACTCAAGTAGATTAAAAAGTAAAAACATTAATTTGTACAATTTACCAAAATAACAACTGGCCTACTAGTTGGGCCACTGTACTTTCTTAGTAAACCATGTAAAAATATTGATGATTTTATCCACTATTTGATAATCAGTTTTTATAACAGATAACACATTTAGAAATATAAATAAAATGGCTTATCATCAAATCCAATTATTAGTTATGTCTTGGCTTCTACGTTTTCTCTTTCAACTGTTCATGTAAAATCATCACTTCTTTCACCACTCATTTATTCCAGTACACTGACATCTATAATCCCACGGAAATCTGTTTGTCATTTATATTTTCAATACTACACAGTTATAGCAATTATATTGTTATTTACTTCATCATACCAAATGTTAGTCAATAAGACAATTATAATACTACAAAAGTACAAATTTACTAATGGAAAATCCATCAGCCTAGATGATAGATGCTCAATCTTGTCTTCATATCGGAATCCCCTAAAGAGTTCTGAAAAATATCACAGACCTAGTTCTGCCAGAGATGTTTGGAGCTGTTTTTGTAATTAATTAACCAACACAATGCTTGTGAAAATTCTAAGGGGACAATTATTACTAAAAACATGAGGGGGTTTCTCAGAATATAATAATTAAGTAAATATTGCAATTTTTTGGATCATTTTTCACCATACTTTCATCTAAATCTACCAGCTACTTATAAACCACTTGATACCTTGGCAGGAAAAAAAAACCAAACCATCATTCAATGAAAACTAATTAGAATAGTTGACCCTGAAAATCTGGTTTAAAAATATAGCCTATTGCTTACGTGAACTTAATTTTATATTGTATACTTTGGTTATCTTCTTTTAAAATATACAGGACTACCAAAGAGTTTTAAGCAACAAAAGCAGAGATAGAAGATGACAATGTGGAAAACATATTTATTCTAATCAATAATTAAAGAAGGGCAAATTGAATCAAATTAGGAAATATTTGTAAAAGATAACACTTGATATTTGCAAAGAGATACAGTACAAGCTTATAAAAGGATAGTGGGAGTATAAGCTGGACAACTCTTTTATCAATAAGTTTAACAAGTTTATCAATAAATTTGTCAATAAAATATCTAACATTGTGTGTATCTCTTCATTCAAAAACTGTAATTTAGGATTTAGGATTAAAAAAATCCTAAAATCATGAAATGAAAGTGAGAATAAAACAAAACAAATCTTAAAGGCAAACATGTTGGTAAAAATACTGTTTATCATATCTAAAAGTTTGAAAACTAAATATCATGACAAAATAATAAACATTGGTATATTTACTCAAAGTGTTATGTGGCTGTTACCAGTAATCTTAATAAGAAAGTGGTTATGTTTTAATTTTAGAGATAGAACTAAAGATAGAAAATTGTATGTATAACTGGATAACAAATATATAAAGGTATATAAACACTATATAGAGAGAAAATGAAGAAAATATTTAAAATTGCTTTACAAAATTTTGTCCCTAGATATAACACCAATAATTGTCCTTTAAGATGCTTTGACTTAACAGTTGTAAAATATTTATCTTTACCTTCACAATAAGAATAAAAATAAGAAAGCAATTATATTATCTCAAAGAAATAGCAGTGAATGTAAAGATGCATTTCCTTAGAGTTCTTAATTTTCCATATCTGTTTCTGTTGAAACTTTTGCAATAGCAGTGTTATACCTCAAAAATGACACAATGTTTACAGGAACAAGTGATAAAGTCGTAGGAAGAAGAAAGAATTGAACACTTCTTGAAATACATCCCATTAAAAATATGACTACATAGTTTATCAAAAATTTTGTGGTTTAGAGCGGCATGGGTACTGGTAATAAAGATTCTGATACTAAGGTTTAAACTGGGATTCTCTCAGGCAAGGTTGAATGTTCACTTTAAATGTGAGCCCAAATAAAGGCAGAGTTCAAAAACCAAATTATTAAACATGCTGTTGGTTGTTTCTTTGATTTTTTTTTTCCTTTTTCATTTTCAACCATACATTTCTGGTCAATCTGAAACTAACACTTACTGTAACAAAAATATATTATTTTAATGTTATTAAAATAATAACATTATTATGTTAAATATATTATTTTAATGGATAAGGTAAAAATTATTTCTCTGATAATTCACATCAAAGGATTTTTTGTGTTTGGAGAATCCTGGTGGCTCTTCTTATATCATTTTGTCACTTTTCATTGTTTACCAGATCACAACCTTACTTTTACATAATGTTACACCTTTTGAAATTTACAGTAGAAATTTCTGAAAATTTCTATAAGAACAAGAAAGGACACTTTTATATTTCATCAAGATGATGTGAAATACTGAAATATTTGGAAATATTCTTAAAGATGTATTATATCATAGTCAGGTGGACAGAAAAGCAGTATAATTCTGACTTTGTCTTTCGTTGTAAAACTGAAAGTTTGACTTGCACGACAACAGCATCAAGCAGGATGCCAACTTAACAAGCGNATGTATTATATCATAGTCAGGTGGACAGAAAAGCAGTATAATTCTGACTTTGTCTTTCGTTGTAAAACTGAAAGTTTGACTTGCACGACAACAGCATCAAGCAGGATGCCAACTTTACAAGCGTTATTGCCACTGATTTTCTCAGGAATGAAAATACAATGAATGAAAACCCGACGTACATTGTTTTTCAATAAATTTTAGCTTTCTTGTAAAATGTATTCTCTGGGGGCATTNTTCCTCCTCTCTGCCTGACTCTCTGCCTACTTGTAATCTCTCTCTGTGTCAAATGAATAAATAAAATCTTTAAAAAAAAAAAAAAAACAAGCGTTATTGCCACTGATTTTCTCAGGAATGAAAATACAATGAATGAAAACCCAACGTACATTGTTTTTCAATAAATTTTAGCTTTCTTGTAAAATGTATTCTCTGGGGGCATTTTAGTCTGTTTAAATGATAATAGTTTGACTGCTGACTATTACTGCAGCAACTTTTAAAACTGTATGTGTTGCTATAAATTGTCTATGAGTCAGATTCATTGCAAGGTGAGGAAGGGCGTTCTGAATGCCCTATCTCTTTTTCTCATCTAATCCAAAACTAAAAATAAGCACTCATGCATTTTACTTGCTGCATCCAGCTTTTAAAAAAAATACCTACTACTAATTTCTTCAAGAAAAGAAGTAGAAGCAAGAGGAAAAAACACGGCTGTATTAAAAAAAAAAGCAAAATTTTCAGGATTAAATGGCATTTTATATAACCTTGTGGAAAGTGTTCTGATCAGCATGACCTTCCTTTTCACATGGAGAATTGTGCTAGCCAGGTAGGAAATGAAGTCTCAAAGGTAAAGTAACAGGTCAGTAAAGTCAAGCATTTAATCAGATAATGGAAGTCTATGTCATTAATAAGTGTGTCATTTGCTTCAATAAAGGCATCACTTTAAGAAATCAAATCAGTCCTTTAGTACTGTGCATAACTCCCACTATACCACCCACAGCCTCTTCTTTGATTACCTGCTCCCTGTTCTTTCCTCTAAACATTATTGTTTGCATTCCTCCTTTTGATTTTAAATAGAAAATTTTATCATATGGCCATGTATACATTTTACAGATGCTTAGTTTGCCTAGCCAGATTAAAAGTCTCTTAGGACTGTAGATGCACCTTATTGCCAAGTGTCAAGAAAACAGAATTTCCAAGTTGTCTAATAGTCTTACTAGCACCAAATGGAGCTAGTTATGCTGATCAAAGAAACTTTGAATGGAGTATATAATAATATATTCCTGAAATAACTGAAAATTATACAACTATAATCATATACATAGTCATGTTTTGTCATATGATTATTAAACCTGCTAGCTGTTCAAATATTGATGACTGACTGAATGAATGAATAAATGAATGAAATGAAAAACAATTTAATTATTACTTTTGTCATTATTGGATATGCCAACAAAAATAGATAAAACACAATTCTTAATGTTCTCAGATTCAAAATTCCTTTTTTCAATCTTTCTAAATTTACAGGATTTAGGACAGTGTCTCATATATAGTGGGAATATCGTGCAATAAAAAAACACTGAATTAAGGCAAAAAATATTTGGTTTTTACTTCTGTTTAGTAGTCTGTTGTTGGATGAGTCACGTTACCTCTCGCATTGTTCAAAGAAATTAAACAAAATATATTCCTCTATTCTTATAGCCGTGAATCTTATGTATTCCGTAACAGATTTCTTTCCATTTCAGCTTCATTCAAATGGCACATTTGGATCCATCTTAATGGAACATGACATTATATTTAAGCTTGCATCTGCCCCAACATTGACAAGCTAACAATAACATGCTGGAAACTATGAACAGACTTATGCTACCCTGCGTATTCTGTGACATATCTCTAACGCTGACCCAACTTATCTCCTTATATTTCTGTTTTGTTGTCTGACTCCATATTTATCTATTATTGGCCAGTTTTGTTATTGAAATCTACATTCAAGTCATGTTTAACATTGAAGTAGTTACCACATATCAATTATTTTATGGTTGTCAGATCTTGATTTTCCATTTAATGATATTGAACTCTTATAAACTTTATTCTGGAAGTGTGGTGTTTTGTTTTTTTGATTGTTAAGAGAAATACTCACTGGCTAAATGTAGTACCAGTAGTATTGCACTATCCAATGTCCCCACTATTTTAGAACTCTCCCTAAATGATTATCTCAGTGTCTACTCCAAGAACTCGTCAGATTTTTACTAAATTTATTATTTTCAGGAAATCATGACAGATATGCATACATTATGTTACTGTATGGATGTACTTGTTAATATTTATGTATATATGTATGTTTATTCATACATTGATGTGTATGTAAGCTTACACCAATGAGAATGATTTTTATGTATGGATTAACAACTAAGGCTCATACTTTAATTATTGGATTTTACTTGTAGATGGAGAAGCCAAGGTTACATATCCAATGGTTAGCTAATGGAACTTTATGTATAAAATAAAATTTTTCCTACAACTTGTCTAATTCTGAGGAAGAAAGGATTAAAAATTCTGATTTTTAGTCTTACTGAGACAACACAAATATAAGCACGTTCTGGTTTTGTTTTGTTTTATTTTAACCAAAAGGAACTATGCATTACCTTAACATTTTTCTTCTATTTTCTTTATCTTACAAATGTAATATGATAAAAATGTAAAGGGAATTTTCTTGTTAAAAACAAGATAATATGCCAAAAATGGACTCAATTATGCTAAGTCTCATGTCAGCAAACTGATACTTATAGTGTCAGCTCTCCCAGAAATGGAATCTTAAACCAGTCTATCAAGAATTATCTGAACAAAAAAAAAAAAAAAAAGAATTATCTGAACAGCATTAGGTAGGTAATCTGCCTGGTAGGCCCCTGTCATCCCCTATAGGAAAGTAGCCTGACAGTAACCAACTTGCATTTTTACCTACTATATCGTCTTTGTTCTCACTCCCTTCTCCCATTCCTAATATAAAAGTGTTTCATTTTTGTACAGCTCCTTGGAACTCCTTTCTAATTGTGAGACTGGAAGCTGTCCAATTTAAATAAATTTTTGCTCAAATTAAACTCTTAAAATTTTTAATACACCTCAGTTTATCTTTTAACAATATCTAATTAAAATATTTGTTGATACAGAGTTTATAAACCACTTACATATATTTTAACTTATTTGATTTTGACCATAATCCTGCTAAGTGATAAAATATAGTAAGTTAGACAACAAAGAGGTTAAGTAGGCAGCCATGGAATTAAGATGAGTGTTCTGTTCCTGATTTATTGCTGTTTTAATTAAAAATACTATGAAATTACCAGAATAACATATATAACTATACATACACTTTAATGCCACATACATTTAGAAAATATTTATTGAGTGAATCTTATATACGGAGGACACTATTGAAAGAACTTGAGATATATCAGGAAACAAAGGGAGTCAGATTCCCTGTTGTAAAGGAGTTTATAATTTACTAGAGGGGATAAAAAATAAATAATAAGTGGCATCATAATGAACAAGTCAATTATATAGTATAATAGCTGATGATGCATGCTATAGAAAAGATCTAAAAATGTGTGAAGGATAAGGAAGATTAGGAGCATTTCTTATTGTTGAGGGTACAATTTTCAGGTCCTCTGATGATTTTTAATCAAAATATTTGGTTTTTAGGTGTTAAGTTGTACAAGTTCTTTATATATTTTGGATATTAACCACTTATTAGATATATCATTTGCAAATATCTTCTCCCATTCAGTAGGCTGCCTTTTTGTTTTGTTGATTGTTTCCTTTGATGTGCAGAAGTTTGTTTTTTTTTTAATTTTGATGTAGCCCTAATAGTTTATTTTTGCTTTATTTTCTCTGTCTCAGGAGATAAATCTAGAAAAAAAAATATTGCTACACCCAATGCCAAAGGAAATACTGCCTTAAGTTCTCTTTTAGGAGTTTTATGGTTTCAGGTCTCACATTTAGATCTTTAATCTATTTGGGGTTTTTTTGTGTGTGTGATATAAGAAAGTGGCCCAGCTTTATTCTTTTGCATGTAGCCCTCCAGTTTCTCCAGCACCATTTATTAAAGAGACTGTCTTTTCCACATTGCATATTCTTGTCTCCTTTGTCATAGATTAACTGACTAAATAACTGTGGGTTTATTTCTGGGCTTTCTACTCTGTTCCATTTGGATCTATACTGTTAAAATGTCCATACTACCTAAAGCAATGTGCAGATTCAATGTAATCCCTATCCAAATACCAACAGTATTTTTCATAAAGAACAAATAATACTAATATTTGTATGGAACCACGAGACCTTTAATGGCCAAAGAAATCTCAAGAAGGAAGAACAAAGCTGGAGATACCACAACTTCAGATTTTAAGATATACTATAAAGCTGTAGTGATCAAAACAATATGGTATTGGCACAAAAACAGACATACAGATAGAGGTTACAATTTTAATTAGGATTGTCAAAGTAGAACTCAGTGAGGAGGTGGCATTTGAGTAGAGATACGAAGGAAGTGAATTATTTAGTAATGTAGCTATCAAAGCTCTATAACCATGGTTTGGTCTGTTCGAAGAACAGCAAAGAGGCTGATTGGGTTATAGCAGGTTGAGTGTCATAAAATATGTAAAATGAGGCAGAACATGTAGAGCTATGTAGATCATTTTATAGATGTTGTCCTTTTCTGGGACACATAGGGAACATTATGAGTGAGGTTAAGAAATTTAAAAATGTAATTATGCCATTTCATTGTATATTTGAAATTTCACTTAGGTTTTTTTAAAATGTATTTTATTAAATAATATGTTCTAAAAAACTTATTTTCAATATTTCAGTTAACAAAATACTATGTTCCTATTTAGATTGCTTTGATATTGAGAAACAATCTGAATGTAACAAATTAAATATAGATAATGATTTCTGACAGGGTTACAGAAGTAATAGGTCTAATTTATTAATAGTCGGTTTATTAGGTCTTAGAAACAACTGAAACAATTAGTGTTAGGCCAGTTTGTAAAGTATTCTTGATTTCTGTTTTGAGATAATTTCTGAAATTGGGTGTTTAGAAGTGTACTTAGTAAATTTACAGAAACATACTAAAGAGCTCCTCTGACATAAATGTAGCAGCCCTTTCCAAAGCAAAAGGTTAACTGTTTTTCTATCAGTGTACTTCAATTCCATTGTTTCACATTTTAGAAGGATGCAGGTGGTAAGATCTCTTCATAGCCTCCAGAAATAAATCAAGAAGGTCAGGCTTGAAAAGTTCACAATTATATTGAGTATACTGACATCCAAGAAGGAGTAATGGGATGAAATAATGACAACTATAACAATTATAATGAAAAAAGTAGAGGAAATTAATGGTAATTATAGCATGTTAACATAGATAATAGCAACTTTCTTTTTTAAAGAATGAAAAGATTATTATATATATATATATATATATGTAAGAGCTAAAATTATGTGTGTGTTGGTGTGTGTTTTTGTGTGTGTATGTGTGTAACTCAAAAGAATGGTGCATCTTGGCCAAACTTGGGGGAATTTTCTTTTCTTTCAAAAATCAATTTCAACTATTCAATTTGATGGATGAGCATATCAATCTATATAAAAAAATCCCTGGACTCCATAAGGCCAAACTTTTATTCTTTAATGTAACAAATGTGAGGACACATATTATAGGCAATTAAATGTGCTAAGGCCTATTGAACATATAAGGAAGAATAAAACTACGAGTTGCTTCAGTAAGGTAGCAAGATTTCAGATAATGGTAAGGCTTATAGTTCTATAGTTTTACCAGTCCAAACAAGGGTTTGTGTATGTGTGTGTGTGTGTGCATGTGTGTGCACACAAATCTAGGCATATACATATATGCATACCTATATACATATGTGCATGTGCACACATATATGCACGTGTTTGTATGAACATTCATACAAACAGACACACATACATGTGTACTTCTAATACAGTAAGGCACTGCTACTTATATAAAATCCTTGCTGCTAAAGGTACAGAATTAAAATTGAAGATAAACCCGGAGGGATATAATAGAATATGAAATCTACTAAGAAGTAAGATCTCTTCAAAAGAAATGAAATCTTGCCTTTTGCAACGACATGGATGGAACTGGAGGGTATTATGCTGAGTGAAATAAGTCAATCAGAGAAAGACAATTATCATATGATCTTTCCGATATGAGGAACTTGAGGGGCAGGGTGGGGGGTCGTGGGGGGTA
>LNAC01000127.1:2959397-3009441 GCA_002007465.1 Ailurus styani | reverse complement strand
AAACCATAAGAGACTCCTAATCTCACAAAACAAACTGAGGGTTACTGGGGGGTGGGAGGGTAGGGATAGGGTGGATGGGTTATGGACATTGGGGAGGGTTTGTGCTTTGGTGAATGCTGTGAAAGATGTAAGCCTGATAATTCACAAACCTGTACTCCTTGGGCAAAGAATAAAAATTAAAAAAAAAAAAGAAGTAAGATCTCTGAGGGAAAGGACCATGCCTAATTTCCAAACACCTCACATTGATGGTCACAAGATAGCTGTTGACTGAATATGTCTATTTCTAGTGGCATTTAAATGGACTGTCTTAGGTTTCCTGGATAAATTATCATACCAGCAAATAATGATAACTTTTCTTCCTCTTTTTAAAATATTTTACCTTCTTTGTCCAATTGCATAATATCCATTTTTTATAATGTGTACACCTGTTTTAAATACTATTTAAAAAGATAAAATATAATAGCATATAACATACTAATATCTATGCACTTCAAGAGTATTGTATGATAATAGGATTTAAATTATGACAGATATTATTCTTATAATACTGAAATTCTGAGTATGCCAGATTAGAAGTTGCTGGGATGATTAAGGTGCATAAAGATTTTCCACGTTCAAAAAAAAAAAAAAGTAGGGTGTGGGCAGCATATTGTAAAGAACTGCTAATTCTAGGTTAAAACTTAATTTGAATTCTCTTGAAAAGATAACTTACCTTCAAACCTTTGCAAATATGCTCATTTCTCTACTTCCACGTGGGGTACTCTTCCCCTCTGTATTTCACATACGTTCTCTTACTAAAACACAACTGAGTATTTCAAGTTTTATTTTACCTCAGTACATTCCCCATGATATTTTTATCATAGATTTTATATTTCTCCATCCATGGAGGGGAACTTGTCACCCAGTACAAGTTACATGCGATTAATTACCTTGAATTATAACATTCAAATTCACTCTGCAGAATAGCTAAATTATCTTGTGTGCACTGATTGGCAGGAGAATACAGTTACGTGGGTTTATTCCCTGTTCCTGTAATTTGCTGATTGGACATATTTATATTAATTAATAAACTAGTCTTATTTCTTCATGTGGAACATTACTGTTTTAGGAAGTGAAGGTTAAATGTATTCAAAATATAATAAAATTATTATTTCATAATCAGTAGCGTGGTCACATAATTTATCAACCCAAGTAGGGTAATTTAATATTGAGTGTGGTGCTCCTAATAATTATTCTTGAATAACAGGTGTAAACTGGGACTATCCTGAGAACACTAGGATGTATGAACAATTAAGATATGTAAGAAATGTTAATTATATCAATGATGATGTTGATATCATAATTTTTAAATCTCTGCACACCTTCAAAAAACACTAAATATATGAAATAAATTTATTTTTATTGGCATGTATGGAGGCATTGGTGTTAATCACACATAGATTTGTCTACTCCTTATATATATACACGCACACATATAATTATTGTTTATTTAGAATTAGTTATAAATAAATAATATACAAATATTTTATAGATTAATGTGAGGATTAAATGTGAATATACACATTCAATAACATATATATAACATATATGTGTATATACTATACATTACATATATATAGGGTGTGTATATGTGTGTGTATAGTGAACCTAGCGAAGTGTCTCATACAGAGCATCTGTCATTGTTTCATTTCTTTCTCTACTGAGTAAAGTTAAATATGTAGCATATTTAAGCAATGCTTTTTCAGAATCAATGTTGATTTACTGCAATTATGTGTGAACCCATCTGGTTTAGATTATTGTCTTTCATGGTACTTCAAGGTAAGTTTAATTTAACAAGTTAAAAAAAAATCAAAGAACTACCTGGGAATTGTAACTTTTGCTATGGTACAAAAGTTCATATATTCCACCAAAGAATTAATTTAAACATGAATATATACAGCAAGCTCCACATAACATTCAGGATGTGCCTGACAGTAACAATTAGACAGTATCATTTTCATTGGGAATGTGGCAAATGTACTCAATTGATTCCTACTTGCATACTACCTATTCTTGAAGACTCTTGGAAAGGAATAGCAAAGTGATAAATAGAAGTATTTAAATAGATATGCCAACTGTTTTATTCTAATTCCTCTAATTTAAATTCTGCCTTGTATTTTAATATCATTTCCATAGTTATACCATTTGTAAGAATCCTGTTTTACTGTCAATATTTTATTTCTTTGCTTACACAGAAAATGTGTTATAAGTCTGAACTAGATATTTTAGCTTCTCATTTTTTTTCTTTGCTTATTATCTGTCCTTAATTATTTTAAGAACTACTCTGGTATTTGATCATACTATTGTTTTCTTAGTTTCTTGTGTCAACCTTGCAACCCTATTAAACCTATATTAATCAGAGGCTAATGCCACAATATTTTATACTTAGAATTTCTAAATTTGATTAGTTTTAAGGAAAAGACTAAAATTCCAGTTCAAATAAGTGAACAATTTGAAGATTTTCTAGTTGTTAATATAAGTAAAACTTCCCCAATGAAACTGAGCATCTCATATCACATACAAAGCTTAAACTAAATTTTGAAGTAATATCTTGGTCACTAGCTAAATCAAATATATAATCAAGATATGGGGACAACTTTGCTCCATTAAAAAAGTGAGTAAAGGGTGCCTGGGTGGCTCAGTCAGTTGAGCGGCTGCCTTCGGCTCAGGTCACGATCCCACCGGTCCTGGGATAGAGTCCCATATCGGGCTCCCTGCTCCCCAGGGAGCCTGCTTCTCCCTCTCCCTCTGCCTGCTGCTCTGCCTACCTGTGCTCTCTTGCTATCTCTCTGTCAAATAAATAAATAAAATCTTTAAAAAAAAAAAGGTGAGTAAAAAAATAAATAATTACTTGCTCCAAAGTCATGAATGTGTCAAATTGGCCTACTGGAAAATTTATTTTCCTGTATGAAAAATAATTAGCACTTAAGAGTTATCAAGAGTTTATGGTGTTATAAATTTCCATGTAAACATAAGACCTTTTGGTATAGACTAAATGTTCATTGGCCCCTAAAATTCATACGCTAAGTCCTAACCTCCAGTGTGATGATATTATGGGGAGGGGGTTAGGGGAATGATTAAGTCATAATGGTGGAGCTCTCATGAATGGGACTAGTGCCCCTAGAAAAGAGACTGCAGAGAACTCTCTTGCTCCTTTGCCATGGGAGGACACAATGAAAAGGCAACCACCTGTGAAGTAGATATCTAATATGCTAGTGTCTTGATCTTGGATGTCCTAGCCTCCAGAACCGTGAGAAATAAATTTCTGTTGTTTGTAAGCCACCAGCTTATGGTATTCTGTTAGAGTAGCCTGAATGAACTCATGAAAAAACTTAAATTATAATTGTGAAGAGGTTAAAAACAATTCCTTGAATTTGTGATGTGTCAGTGTACTGTAAATGCCTAAAAATTTCAGGAACCCATGAGTGGCTATATTTAGAAACAGAGCCTAGTTAACCCTGTCTCATATAGTGTTACACAAAGGCATGGGTGAATACAAGTGCAGAACGATAGCTTATATTTCTGATTTCAAGCACAATAGCAAAGATGATAGCTTTGATATCCTCCCACTTATAGTAGTATTTGGATGATGCTCTGATGTAAGTGCTCTGTGTTAAGACTTAAGACAAATGCAAGCTTCAAACCTAATAAATTTGTCTATTTGCTTTATGGATGTTAACACACTGAATGTTCTTAGTATTTTTTTTTTTTTAAAGATTTTATTTATTTATTTGACAGAGAGAGAGAGATCACAAGGAGGCAGAGAGGCAGGCAGAGAGAGAGGAGGAAGCAGGCTCCCTGCCGAGCAGAGAGCCCGATGTGGGCCTCGATCCCAGGACCCTGAGATCATGACCTGAGCCGAAGGCAGAGGCTTTAAACCGCTGAGCCACCCAGGCGCCCTGAATGTTCTTAGTATTTAGGCATTGTCTTAATTTGTAGAATAGCTTTATTTGTTTAAGTCACTGGCTTACATGCTTTGTAAATATAAATAATTATTGATTTAAAATACTCTCCCAGGTTTAAAGTCTTACTGAAGACTTAGAGAGGGCTTTATTGATCAACAGTAGTGACAGCTGGCTACAAAGTGACACACCCCTATCAGCAGATAATTAATGTGCACTGAAGCAAACTGACAGAACAACAGATTGGAGAGTGTTAAGAGGAAGAAAATTCAGATCTCTTGCCTGAAGAAACTTTAGTATAAAGTAAGCTAGGTTTGCAAATACCAAAAGATTTACTGCAAGCTTATTATAATCTCTCAGACTGACAAAATCCAAAGCAAAGCTATTTTATTCTTCCAAGACATCCTAGACTGATAGAATTAAGTATAACCACAATACCTTAATGTTATGTTCTAGAACTTCATCGATCTTCATATATGCAGATGTAGAATACAGATGGAAAACTTCTCTGTTATCTTTTCTCTAGTCTTCTCTCTTCTTTTCTTTGAGAATCTAATGCCCATTTACCTGTTTCAGAAAAATTAAATTGAAGTAATAAAAAATAAAAAGTAACAATATTGATTAAAAGTAAAATATTTTACTGATACTGTTTTAAAAATTAAAAAAGAAACATTCTCCAATAAACATGCAAATACAAGAAAATATGCATGTACAGTTCCATATACATATGCGATTACTTGTTCATATAATCTTATACATTATAATTTGCTACTTATCAGTATTTTCTCACATTTCTTCTTACTCAGTTTGAATTCTCTTATCCTTCATTAGTAACAATCTTGTGCATATCCCCTCAATGGCTTTACCCTTCTTTCATATTTGTAAGCTGCAATCCTAGTTAAAGCCAGCTCTCACCCTACTCCATGCCTGCATACATACATTTGAATGAAACTGTAAAATGTGACATTGTTGACTTGCCTTGCTTTAATTTCATGATCACTATGCTCCAGTGAGACCTAATGTTTCTCGGCAATCATATATATTTACTCGGTTTGAGTACCTTTCTTTCATTCCTATCCTGTTGCACTATACCTTCCGTTTGTTCCCTTTTCATATTTTTTTTTAAAGATTTTATTTCTTTATTTGACACACACAGAGAGAGAGAGAGAGAGAGAGAGAGAGAGAGATCACGAGTAGGCAGAGAGGCAGAGAGAGAGGAGGAAGCAGGCTTCCTGCGGAGCAGAGAGCCTAATGCGGGCCTTGATCCCAGGACCCTGAGATCATGACCTGAGCCGAAAGCAGAGGCTTTAACCCACTGAGCCACCCAGGCGCCCTTCATATTTTTAACAACGCCTGCACTCTCTTCATAGTTGATGACTTTCCTCTCTATTTTGTTTATAAAACTAGTTTCTCTGAATCATGCTCCTATTTATATCATCTTAAAAGGGAAACCATAACAAAACAAAGCCCTCTTAAAACCATATCCTTTACATCAAAACTGATTGTGCTAAAATCATTAATGATATCCACATTGATAAATGCAATGCCAATATTTACTCCTCAACTCACTTAAAGTATTAGTAGCACTTAATACGCACAGTCTGTCATTCTCTGCTTTGGAACTGCTCTTTCATTTAGTTGTCAGACAACATATCCTTGTGACTGCCCTGTTGATTCACTGCACATTCATTTGAATATTTTTTCCTAATTTTTTCATTTGTTTGAACTGCTGATGGTTGCAACTGGAGAATTAAATCAATGAACATTNTCACTGCACATTCATTTGAATATTTTTTCCTAATTTTTTCATTTGTTTGAACTGCTGATGGTCGCAACTGGAGGATTAAATCAATGAACATTTAAAAAAAACATTATCTTCACTCCCCCTCATGATTAATTTTATGTGAAAATTTCACTGGTGCAAGAGGAACACAGATATTTGGTTAAACACTATCTTGTGTCTATAAGTATATATGTGGATGAAATTAACTTTTGAATCAAAAGACTAAGTAAAGCAGATTTCCTTTCTCCATGTGGTTGAACCTATCCAATCGGTTGAAGTTTTTAACAGAAAGGCTAAGCAAGGGAGAATTTATTCTCTCGGTCCTGAGCTGAGACATTACATTACTAGTCTTATCCTGCCCTTGGACTGCAATCTGGACTTGAATGAACCTAAACCATTGGCTCTCCTATACCATTATTTACTGAGCGATAATTTTAAAAAATTGATTTAAAACATTAAGTGACAAACCAAATCTTATCTTGGCCTCCTTTAACAATGGTACTATTATACCAGCAGTCATATAAAATACATTGTTTTAGGAAGATGTTCCAGAGAATTGAAGTGGAGGGATTCGATTGATTTAAACAGAAAAGGAGAGTCAGTCTAAATTTGCTTATTTGACCTGGTTACCGCTGTGAACATCTGATGCTCAATTGTGCCGGGGACCATTTGAGGGTGGTTTGCTTCCTTATTGTCGAATTTTAAGATTTCTTTGCACATTTTGGATAAAAGTCCTTTATCAAATGTATCTTTGCAACTGTTTTCTCCCAGACTGTGGTTTGTCTGCTAATTCTCTCGATATTGTCATTCACAGAGCAGAAGTTTTTATTTTTTTATTTTTTTATTTTANAATTTGCTTATTTGACCTGGTTACCGCTGTGAACATCTGATGCTCAATTGTGCCGGGGACCATTTGAGGGTGGTTTGCTTCCTTATTGTCGAATTTTAAGATTTCTTTGCACATTTTGGATAAAAGTCCTTTATCAAATGTATCTTTGCAACTGTTTTCTCCCAGACTGTGGTTTGTCTGCTAATTCTCTCGATATTGTCATTCACAGAGCAGAAGTTTTTAATTTGAATGAAATCCAGTTTATCAATTTTTTCCTTTGTGGTTGTGTCTTTGGTGTTGTTACCCAGGTTTTCTTTCATGTTATTGTTTAGGAATTTTATTTATTTATTATTAATTAATTAATCTATATATAAATATATATACACTATATTATATATATATATATATATATAAGTTTAGCATTTTACATTCATGCCTATGATCCATCTTCAGTTAATTTTTTGAAAGGTATAAGACTTGTATTTAGATTCATTTTTTGGCAAGTGGATGTCCAGTTATTCCATCACCATTTGTTAGAGACTATCCTTGTTCCATTGTATTGTGTTTGCTCCTTTGCCAAAGATCAGCTGACTCCATTTATAGGGTTCTATTTCTTGGATCTTTATTCCCTTCTACTAATTTGTCTGTTCTTTTGCCAATTCCACACTGTCCTGATACAGTAGCTTAATAGTAAGTCTTGGAGTTGGGTAGCATTAGTCCTCCAACTTTTTGTTCTTCTTCAACATTGTGTTGGCCATTCTGTGTCTTCTGCCCATCCATACAAATTTTATAATAAGTTTATCCATATCCATCAAATAACTTTCTGGGAGTTTGACTGGAATTGCATTAAGTCTATACATCAAATTGGAAAGAACTGACATCTTAACAATCTTGAATCTTCTATATATAAATATAAAATGTCTCTCCACTTACTCAGTTCTTTTATTTTGTTCATCAGAATAAATGGTGTTTCCTTACTTTAAAAAAAATGGACACAATATAAAGGCAGCTGTACAGTTTTCTGGTCATTAAAATTGTGTTTCTACATTTCTGGAAAGCAATGGAGAAAGGATTTTTTTTAGGATTTTTCTCCTAATGTCAGATAAATAGCTTGGTCAAATTCCGACAGTATTATAGTAGTGGTGTGATATTAAATAATAATACACAAATCTGCATATGTTTCTACCCAATCTATAAAAAGCAACTTCAATTCAGAGTAAGTCTATCTGGAATATTTGAAATTTCAGATGTATATAACAACAATTCTGATCTTAGTTGATGTTACTCTTAGATCTGACAATTAACTGATAATCCACTTTTATTTCAGTGTTATTATCATTTATCATCATTCTAAAATGAATCTCCACACTAAATATTGAAAATGTGAGAATCTATTTCAAGGAATGTTTGTTAGAAATGTAACGCTGTATGTAAAATTATTTTTTATGGTTTTAAAGCTGATATCTTTTAGATGTTGGAGACAGTACATTTAATTTATTTAAAAATATTTTGTCCTTTAAGATGTTACATAACCATATTCTGGCTCTTAAATATAGAATAAGGAAAACTTTAAACTTATTGCCTATTTGCCACTGTAGGATACACAGTGCTACTGCATATAGCAATAGAGAGATTTTTTTGTTTGCTTTGCCTTATAATACTGCCTAGTTTATGCCACTACTAAGTGCTAAAATTTGCTTAGTATCCACGAGAACCTGAGTTGGTATAGAACATGGTTATGAGCAATAGTACGTAAGATATTCTGCCCAATGTGCAGAGGATTACTAGAAGAATAACATAACTGCTTATCTCCCCCCACCTTTTTAACAAATCATCAGCCAAATGTTTTATATAAGCTAAACAATAAGACATAGAGTAGGTAACTATGTTACTATTACCACTGCTGTTGATAGAATAAAGACCAAAAGAGTTGGCCCACACAAAATAATTCAAAGCAATAGAAATAGTCAAGTCTGTTGGAATAGACCAATCATAGATCTTTCAAGACTTGGAGATGTTGAAGTTCAAACAAAAATGATGCTACAAATGATGATGGCTGTTAATACAGAATGGTTATGCCATAACTATTTTCACCGTATCAATCAACCAATTGATCAACCAACCAACCAACCTGATGGCTTTCAAGAACTTTTAAAATAGAGCAAAATGTAATTCAACTAAGGAAAAGAAATGGACCTATAAGTGCAACTTCTATAAAATAAAATTTTACTTCTTGCTTTATCTTGTTTGCCTCACAGTTTTGACCTCAAAAATTCTAAATTATTCTCACTTTATAATGAAACAATTCCTGGAGCACCTGCATGGCTCAGTTGGTTAAGTGACTGCCTTCTGCTCAGGTCATGATCCCAGGGTCCTGGGACTGAGTGCCGCATCGAGCTTCCTGCTCCTCGGGAGCCTGCTTCTCCCTCTCCCTCTGTCTGCCGCTCCTCCTGCTTGTGCTCTCTCTCTGTCAAATACATAAATAAAATCTTAAAAAAAAAAAAAAGAAACAATTCCTATCTCTATGTGTACAGCCATGGTCTAATTCTTTTCATAAAGAAAAAGGACACTGCAATTTTCATATACAGGTTTGGTAACCATACCATGTTTCCATAAATAAGCTAATTATCCAGAGAAGAACTAATCCAAGTCCCCTAAAAACTAGAAGAGGCAGTCAGCTGATTGATTTAAAAGGTGTACTTTTCATTCATTTACTCTTTCTTCACTAGCTTCCCTTAACAGAATTTACTATACTACTACTTCAGGAGGTATCAAACACATACTACTATAGCATTTGACTAAATCACAATCTCAATGAACTATTTTGGTGTTAGTGTGTGTGTGTGTGTGTGTGTGTGTAATTATTAGCAAGGCAAACATATCTACCCAATTTATGAAGAACAACTTCGATTCAGAGTAAGTCAATCTGGAATATTAGAAATTTCAGACCTCATCTTATAGACCATTAAGCACATAATTTTTCAAAAAGAAAAACTGTCAACGTATTATTTGAAATTTGTAGCATTACCATTATTCATTTTTGAAGACAACAGTTACAGAAATATAATCATAATATATCCAGATAGATGCTCATTTTATAATAAAGAGATTTTTAGTTCCTTTAAAGAAAAAAAAAACACAACAACTAGTTCCTTGGTCTGGGCCGCAGAAATGAGATGAAAAAGGAAACATCATTGTTTGGAAAGTGTCACAATAAGACAGCATAATGTCTTGCCACTGTGGCTCTGTCACCTTGAGAAGCAGACCTGTGCCAAATGTATCTAACCTACTAAGTGCAGAGAAAAAATATAACTTGAGTGCCAAAGCTAAAGAAAGAAATGCCATTCATACAGGCCATTTGAGACACCCAAGAATTGTATACTGCAGATTCAAGCATAAGTTCCCTGAGGAAACAATACCTAAATCTCATAGGGTAGCTGTTGCAGTATCCAGTTTATCTTATGGAATGGATGATTAGTTGCTAAGTAAATTTTCTGTTTTTAAAAATATTTAAAAAAATGTGCATGTGTGTGAGTGTGTGTGTGTGCGTATACTTAATTTTCAAAGTATTTTGAAATGTTTTCTACCACATATTTCTATATGTTAACTTAGATATTAACAACCCCATTGAATCAAATATATTGAAATTTGATTGAAGTTTTGTTAAAAATTTTCTGCAAATTTTATTCAAATTTAAGGACTTAAGCGAAGATGAATGGTATCATTAAAAATATTTGTATATTTATCATAGTTAAAATAATATAATAAACATTTATTTTCAGGCGGAAGTTGCAGTTTTTAAATTACCTTTAAAAAATTATAAGTCACATATTCTTTTCTTTTAACCTTTTTTAACATATTTAGAATGCTATTGATTAATATATTCAGAAAACATTATTCCATTTTAAAATCAGCTTAAGATAAGCCAATTTAAGTAGATAACACCAAATATCAATTAATGCATTCCAATCACATATTAGTGACTGGAAATAATCATGCTGCTCTAGGCATGTTAATTTTTAAAATTTGCTTCTTTTTTGTTTCTACCAATATATCATTTAAAATGTTATTTTATAATATAATTGATTATGTGGCACCTTATAGAGCTTTATATTCTCCTTTTGATAAGGCATAAAATGAGAAGCGTAGGTATGGGGCAGCTAATTGTTAAATGGGACTTGGAACAAGGGAATCATAAAATGACAACACAGCTACCATTCATTTCTCCAAAATTCTTCCTCAGTGTCATGCTGTTGCATTTATTTTTTTTCACTTCCATTTACGTAATCGATCTTTTCACATTATGTAGAATATGATAAAAGAAATTCTTGTATAAGGAATTTTGGAACTAAAAAAAAGTGAATAAATCCACTAAGTTTACTAACTGATTTCTTGGATACTAGTTAAGAAAGAAATACTTTTACCGTTATCATCTTCTTTCATACCTAAATCTACAAAGCATTTAACATACGTAATACATATTAATATGTCAATACACTGTCTGTGGTATTTGAGACCTAGTTAGCATTTTTATTGAACTCCTGTGTTAACATTTTCAGAAATGGACTGTTATTAATTACCAATTTAAATCCATACTTTGATACCATGGGTCACTATTAAATGGGTCATTTCAGCAGTAATAGCTCTTACTAAGAGCGATACTTCAATTTCAGCAGATTTCAGTGTTAATAATTAAAGTGTGCATGTACCACAACCTATTTGTCGTGGTAACTAGACAGCATAAGACATTAACATGATTCTGGTCTTGATGGAAGACACCATTCCATTCCACTGCTATTTTCAAAAGCATTTCACTTCTCTTAATCTAGTCTAATTAAAGGAAACGGGTTATTTACCTGTCATGTAAAAATAATAATTTCATATCTTAACAGTAATCTGGGGACGTATGATTGCTAAATTTGCTAGTGGACTCTAGGAGATGTTTCACGTAATTTACTGTTGCTGTTTTGTTAGTTCAGCAAAACCTACTGTCACTGGCATCATTAAGAACTAAGAGCATTCCTTTGCACATATCTATCATCAAGAAATCTTAAATGTAAAATGTTGTGCAAATTTCTTTCTCTACAGCTTTCATTTTCCTACATCCTACCTTGTATCCCAAAGAGATAACTAGAAAATTTAAGCAGCAGGATATGAGATATCATCTCCGAGATTATCATTTTTGTCTCGATTAGTCTAGTGGTGAGAGCTAGAAAAAAAATTAGTCATAGTTTCTCTTGAGTATTAGTTAAAGTGTTCTACTGACTCTGGAGTTCCTACACAGGTATGCCTTGTTTTACAGCACTTCACTTTATTGCAAGTCACAGATATTGTGTTTCTTTACAAATTGAAGGTTTTTGGCAACCTTATGTCAAGGAAGTTTACTGGGGGCATTTTTCCGACAGCATTTGCTCACTTCATGTCTCTAACATTCTCATAATTCTCAAAATATTTCAAAAATTTTCAACAATATTGTATTTGTTATGGTAATCTGTGATTAGTAATCTTTGATGTTAATATCATAATTGTTTTTGGCTGCCATAAATCATGCACATATAAGATGGCGAATTGAATTGATAAATGTACATGTTCTGGCTGCTCCACTGACTGGCCATTTCCTTGTCTCTTGCCTTCTCCTCTCCTATTCCCTGAGACACAACAATTTTGCAATTAGGCTGATTAATAGCTCTACAGTGGCTTCTAGGTGTTCAAGTAAAAGAAAGAGTTGTACCTTTCTCACTTTAAATCAAAAGCTAGAAATGATTAAGCTTAGTGAGAAACGCATGTCAAAAGTGGAGATAGGCTGAAGCCCAGGTCTCCTGGACGAAATAGAAAAGTTATGAATGCAAAGGAAAAGTTCTTGAAGGAAATTAAAAGTGCTACTCCAGTGAACACAAAAATGACAAGAAATTGAAACGACCTAATTTCTGATAGGGATAAAGTTTCAATGGTCTGGATAGAAGATCAAACCAGCTACAACATTCCCTTAAGCAATAGTCTAATCCAGAGCAAGGCCCTAACTCTCTTCAATTCTTGAAGACTGAGAGGGGTGAGGAAGCTACAGAAGAAAAATTTGAAGTTAGTGGAGCTTGATTCAGGAGATTTAAGGAAAGAAGCCACCCTCATACACTTCTATGTTACACTTGCTATGTCAAGGTGAATCAGCAAGTGCAAGTTATCCAGAAGACCTAGCCAAGATAATTAATGAAGGTGGATGCACTAAACAACAGATTTACGATGTAGAAGAAACAGCCTTCTTTTGGAAGAAGATGCCATCTAGGACTTTCACCAAGGGGAGAGGTCAATGCCTGGCTTCAAGTCTTCAGAGCTTCAAAGGACAGGCTGCTGACTCTCTTACTAAGGTCTAAAGCATCTGGTAACTTTAAGTTGAAGCCAATGGCCATTTACCATTCTAAAATTCTGAAAGCCCTTAAGAATTATGCTAAATCTACTCTGTTCTGCTCCATAAACTGAACAATAAAGCCTGAATGATAGCACTTCTGTTTACATGGTTTAATAAATAATTTAAGCCACTGCTGAGACTGGTTCTCGGGGAAAAAAAGAAAAAGATTCCTCTCAAAATATTACTGCTTTTTGACAATGCACCTGGTCACCAAAGGCTCCGACGGAGATGTACAGTGATATTAATATTTTCAAACCAGGTAACTTAACATCCATTCTGCAGTACCTGGATCAAGGAAAAAATTTTACTTTCAAGTCTTATTACTTAAGAAATACATTTCATATGGCTATAGCCGCCACAGATAGGGATTCCACTACTGGATTTAAGCAAAGTAAGCTGAAAACCTTCTGGAAAGGATTCATCATTCTGGATGCTTTTAGAACATCTGTGATGCATGGGAAGGGGTTAAAACATCAATATTAGTAGGAGGTTGAAGAAGCTGATTTCAACTCTAAGCATACTTAATAAACTACAGTATAGAGGCACTTGGGTGGCTCAGTCAGTTAAGCATCTGCCTTCGGCTTGGGTCATGATATCGGGGTTCTGGGATCAAGCCCTGTGTTAGGCTCCCTGCTCAGTGGAGAGTTACGAAGAAAATACTATGTTTATCATGGCCTTTTAAATGTATTTGAATATCATTTTTTGGCCCATCCACCAAGCAATTAGCTATCCATAACTAAAATATCATGAGGTCTGCCATCATGACATTTTTAATCAGATTTCTGAAGGTAGAAAGCCCTATTGCTACTAGAAGGTAAATATACGACTGTATAATGTTGCCTGTTACCACTAGGTGAGGGTAGTGGCATTGGTGTCTATCTGGCCCCATTATGCAGATTATTTCTAAGATAACTATAATTTTCTTTGTGTATAGATTGTTCCTTCACTGGAAGCTGATGTTAACCCTAGCTCCACAGGTAGACCTGATTACTCTTAAGAAAGGGTTTTTCAAGCTTCGTACTACTGACAATATGATTTGAACAATTCTTTGTTGCGGCGGGCTGTCAGGTACACAGTATAGGTCGTTTAGCAGTATTCCTGGCTTCTACTCACTGGATGCCAGTAGTGCTGCCCTAATTGTAATAATCAAAAAATGTCTCCAGATATTGTCCAATGTCCCCTCAAGGGCGAAATCACCCCCAGGTGAGACCCACTGGTCGAAGAACACTCTAAATATTCTTGCCAATAACTGGCTCAGAAATGTGCAATCAGATACATGAGGCTTCTGGGAAGAATCTGGAAAAAGTTTCAGCACATCAAAGAGGGCATGACAGGGAGAGATCATTTCTTTTCTTTCTCCGAATATTGTAATGCCTAGATATAATGCCTGGAATGGCTGCACACATCTTTCCACAAATCCGAGGTAAAGCCAAGGTTAAGGATAGTTAAGTGAATATACAGAAAGATCCTGGAATACTAAAGCCATCAGGTAGTTAATGAATCAGCCATCACTGAAGCCCACCATATGGACTTTTAGAAATGCGATGGAAGTTACTTCCTTGGTCTTTAGGCCAACATGAATCAGTGTTTTGTTATTCAGAAAAAGCATTTTAAATGTTACAGCAAGGGAATATTATAAAATTTACAATGAGTCTTGCAGATCTTTTCTTTGGCTTTTCCTCCCTCTCGGATGGTTTAGAAGTTTCAAAAACTTAAACTAAAACTATCTTTCATTTCACTTTATTTGGTTTTTCAGATTGAGCAAACTAGAAGTAATATTTTTGTTACCAAAATTAAGCTGATTAATATTAACTTTAGAATCCATGACTTAGAACCAAGACTAACTTTTTAAAAAATAGGTGTTCTGTTTGTAATGCCTGTGGAGCAGCATACACTGGATTTAGTGAAAGCTAATTAGGCTGCAATGTAGCATTTACTTTTGATGTAGCAGAGATTTTATTTTTTTTTTCCCCTCACAGCTTTGATTCCCCAACCATCCCCCCACCATGACAGCTGTTTTCAATCTGACTTCAAGGTTTGTAACTTACTTTTCTGGATTAGTTCTAAAACATATTGTTGAAATTCAGATACATCACAAGCCACTCTACTGTAGCAACATGAATCATAGCTCTTCATGGTCTCTAAGCTTAAAAAACGAATTTTGAGGAAGATGAAATTCCCTTGTCTGTTGAGTAACTTGTGACCTTTAACTTAAAAAGAATTGCTGTCCTCCATATAATATGGTTTATCTTCTTTATTCTAAATGAATAAGGAATAGGAAAATTTTATTTCTTATGCTTATAAAAGTCTATTAAATTTCTGTTTTTAAATAAAATATTTTATTTCACTGCCTCAAATTACCCCTTTTAAAAGGGAGAGAGCTGATTCATCACCTGCATGTTGCATGAATCTAACATGAAAGCTCAGAAATATGGAGATCAATATGCACAATTCCTTCTTCTTCATGCTTCACTTTCATCAAATATGTGCGCAAACCTAGGTACATTCACAAAGACAATTATAAAAGAGACCAAAAATCTGTAGTAGTTACTTCATTATTAATGTATTGCTTAAAAGTTCTTATGAAGGATAATCATTTTTAAGAATTAGCATAGATTGACAGATTTAAAATTGCTGCATTTTAAACTGTGACATCTTCTCTGAACCCAGATTATAACTTCTACTGCCTAAACACCAACAAAATTTTTGATACATAGGATTTCCATGCATTGATAATTACATTTTTCACTGTCTCTCCCCTCTTTCATAACTTCTTTCTTCCTGGTCATTGTTTATAATAATCCCTTTCTAAACACCATCACATCCCTTGTCATATCTGCTGGGTAAAACCACAATTTTAGTTACAACCAATCAGGCTACTCTGAATCTCTATGATTGAGTTACATGTGAATAGAGAAAAAGAGCCAACCTATCTGTTCTCTCTTTAATAGCATGACTGTGGACACTGAGTCCATAATTCACTCCTGTATTCCATTCTTCTCTACTTGAAAACTATTTCACGCTCTTCTCTTCTCTCTCTCCAAATCTATTTCACTTCCCCCTCTACCCTACTCACAAGGGACAATTCTATTTCCTACTTCTCCAAGAAAATTAAATGGAAGATTCCAAGAGATGCCCACTATCATTTCTACCCATCATCTGACATCATCGGCCTTCCACATCTTCAAAATTATTCATTTCACAATCTTGAACATCTAACTTCATGTCAAATCCATGCTTACAGTTATCAGGCCCAAACCCCTGAAGTTGTGAAAGTTTTGGGTTTTGTTTTTTTCCTCTCTCACACACCGTACACTGCATTTGTCAGGATACGCTGTTGGCTCTACTTTCAAAACACATTAAGAATTTAACCTCTAATTAGCATCCCCTCTTCCAGCAGTTAATTATATCACTGTTTTATTTAAATAACCTCTAGTGTTCTCCATGCTTGTTCCAGGAATTGCATTTTCAACACAGTTAGTATAGACTTTCTTATATGAGTCTTCCTTGGACTCAAAGAATTATTCTTTCTAATAAATTCTTCCTGTATTCTTTATATTTTTTCAATGATTTGAAATAAGTTTATTTTACTTTCAAATAACTGTCTTACCCAGATCTTTCAGTGTTTGGTCAAGTGATTTTTTTTTTTGTATCTTTATTTCTCTAGCTCTAATTATACTACACAAATTTCTAGGCAGTATTTTGTCATATGTTTACAACATTGCTCATCTCTGGCTATTTTTTTCTCTTTTTTATTATGTTATGTTAGTCACCATACAGTACATCATTAGTCTTTAATGTAGTGTTCCATGATTTATTGTTTGCATATAACACCAAGTACTCCATGCAATCCGTGCCCTCCTTAATACCCATCACCAGGCTCACCCATCCCCCTACCAGCTATCTTTTAAAAAGATTTTATTTCTTTATTTACAGAGACAGAGAGAGAAAGAGAGAGAGAAAACAAGTAGCGGGAGTGGCAGGCAGAGGCACAGGGAGAAGCAGACTTCCCACTAAGCAGGGAGCCCAATACGGGGCTCTATCCCACGACCCCAGGATCATGACCTGAGCCAAAGGCAGACTCTTGACTGAGCCACCTAGGTGACCCATCTTTAAGTCCTTTTTATCATGAATAGCAATAGTTTTATTTTTAAACCTTTCTCCAATATTAAATTGTATTTCTATACAAATTAGAGCATCAGCTTAATGCCATAAAATGTGGCAAATAGTTTTTTTTAACTACTAAATCTTTACTAAATAGCTAGTGTTATGCTAGATCCTGGGAATATATTGTTTTAGAATACCGTGTTTCTGATCTCAAGGGACGTTTTATGACAAAGATAGTGTAATAGTTACAGTGGAGTATATAATAAGTATTAACATGCGTGTATTTCAGTAGAAATAATGAATTAGAGTGTTAGGGATGCTTATTAAAAATAAGCCTTTTGAATTCTACACTAAAGAATTAATAAAACTTCTTTGGGCAGACAGAGGAAGGAGAGGGAGGGCATCACGAGCAGGCAGCAAACACATGACTCTGTACGGGGAGAGGACACAGTACGTACGGGAATGTCAGGGGATGAGATGTGACAGGCAGGCTCTTCTAGCTCCTATCTATTCTCTCGCAGCCATCCAAGAATGAACAGGATAATGAAAACCCTTTTCGCAGTGTTTCCTATCTAATTTCTTTATTGTTTTCATAGATAATAGCCTGTGTTTCTTCTCTATGAATATTTTTGGTTATCTATTACATGTTACATTCATTCATTATTTTAGATTACAGCTTTAACACAGTGGTTTTCTGCATTCACAAGGAAACACATTGTCCTTCTCATATTCTCTACTGTTAATGCTCATAATTAGTCACTTTCTCCTTAATGGATTCACTAAAAACTAGCACTTTAATCACTGCAAAAGAAGTGCCTACAAATAGCCCAAAGCAAAGGGGAAAAGTTGTAAGCTACAATAATTTTAATTGATAAAAGAGGCACAAGGGAAATACACTCTTTATAAGTTATGAATAACTTGTATTTCTCCTATCTCACTGTTTCTCACTGTTTTTATTATCATTCAATAAAGCATTAATGGCTAAACTATTAACATTTATATCATACCATAATTGTAGTCATTATGTCATATTATGCTAAACTATATATAAAACTCCTACTTAGCAACTGAGAAAGTGAAGCTACTATTTACCCCCATAAAGTAAATCCCTAGAAGGGAAAATTGTATTATGTAATTTGCATTTTCTGTTCTTCATCTCCTGAGATGTGAGGTTCAGATACACGTAGCCTGCCTTACAAAAAGTGTACCAAGGGCGCCTGGGTGGCTCAGTGGGTTAAAGCCTCTGCCTTTGGCTCAGGTCATGATCTCAGGGTCCTGGGATCGAGGCCTGCATCAGGCTCCCTGCTCAGCGGGGAGCCTGCTTCCTCCTCTCTCTCTGCCTGCCTCTCTGCCTACTTGTGATCTGATCTGTCTCTCTCTGTGTCAAATAAACAAATAAAATCTTAAAAAAAAAAAAAAAAGTGCACCAAGCAAAGAAACAAGAGGCAGAATCATACAATGGTCAATGGAAAGTGACCAAACAGCTTGGGTTCAGTCTCTGACTCTCATACGTATAATCTTTGGCAAGACCTTTAACATTTCTGAATGTTTTGTATCTGTAGAAATAGTAGTGATGATAATAATGACCATTCTTCAAAGTGTTTTATACAATCTACATTTTACTTAGTGGCACCCATTATTTTTCTTCTCTGGAAATCTGGTTTCTGTCTACTTGCTTTTACTTCTTCTCTACACTAAAAATAATTTAGTGACATTTGTCAGGTGATACAATTATTATTTTCCATAAAAATTAAGATAAAGTACTTTTTGTTCATATCCAAAAATATAACATCAATAGTTATCTCTCTCATAAAGGAAATAAAATATTTGTATATTTTCCTTTGACATGCACATTTTGACATGTCATAATATATTTTTTATTATTCAGCATCTCTATTAGTTATGGAATACATACCCCTAAAATAACCCAAAATTCTGATTAAGAAAAATATAAATTGTTAAGAATGATTTGCTTGAGCATGTAAATCTAGTTATATGAGAGAAAGACTTAACAAACATTAGTAAAAGCTGTACTTTTCATCCCATGACTTATTTACTTTATAACTAGAAGTTTGTACCTCTTAATCCCCTTCTCTTCTGCCCATTCCACTACCCACCTCCCCTTCTGGCAACCATCAGTTTATTATCTGTATTTTATTCTATCTCTGTTTGTTTTGTTTTTTAGATTCTACAAGAAAGTGAAATCATATGGTATTTGTTTTTCTCTGATTTATTTCACTTAACATTATACCCTCTAGTCAATAATATTATGTTTAAATATAGCAGATGGTTAATACACTTCTCATGGTGAGCACTGAGTAATGTACAGAACTGTTGAATCACTATCTTGTACACCTGAAACTAATATAACATTGTATGTCAACTGTACTTCAGTAAAAAAAATTGATTTGTTTTGAAAACAAGTTATTTTTGAAATGTTTAATGCTATTGGATTCCTATATTTCTAATGAAGGTATCTGATGATTACGGGAAAGTTGCATTTATTCTTGACACAGTATATATCTATTTTTATTTATTGTGTTGCATAGTCACAACTTTTTTACCAATTTGAATACCAAAATTATTGGGTCTTTCTGGGTATAATCTCCATTTTCAGATTAATGTTGGTTTTTCTTTCTCAATTTTATCTATTGGATATATTCTGATGATGAATTATATATAAACTTTGTGTACCACTGAAGTGATAAAAGTGGCACTGAGAAATGACATGCATTGTAAATTGGATCTTTTTAAACATCATCCTTAAAATAGCTCTTTCATTTGCAACTTTAATTGATTAACATATGTTAAAAGGAATACACAGGAAAAAGAGTCAGAAAAATACTAGAAAATATATCTAATTAATCATAAATTCAGGATGAATACAGAGCACAATTTTAGTTGCAAGACATATAACCAGGCAGAAAATTTTTATGAAGATGTGATAAATCCGAGGACCCGTACAAATGCATAATAAAGTTTCTTTTCTTCTTTTATTTTTTAGTTTACTGTAGTTAAATATGTCTGCTAATGTTTGAAGGTATGTTTGATTAGAGTCCTACTGTCATATAAAGTATCTGAAAAAAAACTTCAAAATTAAAAAAAATGTTTTTCCTTTATATAATGTATATTGTGACAGGTGCTCAATACATTATTCCTTTCTACCTAATATTTTACAGAGATTTAGTGAAATGACACGTCAGTGTTTTCTTTTCTTTCTTTCTTTTTTTTTTCCCTGCTTTTCCACCTTTATCCTTTTAGGAGTCTTGCATGAATCAAATGGAGATCAAGCTGAAATCCAATTTGACTGATAGGTACTATTATAATCTCCAAATTGCCCTTCTCCTTAGATGACACTAAGTGTTCTCTGACTGAGTCAAGAGAATCTGGCTTCAAAATTTTCTCAAGAGACATCCCAGCATTCATGCAGTGAATGTTAAGTATAACTTATCACGTTTTTTTTTATCAGATAGGCATAGAAACATTACATTGTAAATCAGTTTTTGGATGATAATACTAAAATAATCTGGTTAATGGTGTGGGAATAGTTCTATATGTCTTTTTTATTATGTTCCTTATAATTTTTAATAAACCATCTATTCTATAAAAATTTAAAAATTGCACTTAAACACAATATAATCACACAAAAAGGGGAAAAAATAAGTGGCAGTAGACAGTACAGTTAGACATTACATACCCACAAAGAATAAACATAATTTCCAAAAGTGACATCTTAACTGAATTTTCAAATTTCCTTTATAGTTAAGGCTCAGAAAAATTAGAAGCCCAAGCAAACCAAAAATCACTGACCAGATCCCCATAGGTTGATGCTGATGCAAGAATATAAAGAAAGAATAGTTTCAAATTATTTCAAACTGTGTTATGAATACAAGCCATTGAGTGAAATAATTTTGATCAAGTTTCTCAACCTCAACACTACTGAGATTTTTTTAATGTGATAAAAACACTTAACATGAGATATGTTCTCTTACAACATTTTAAGTGTACAGTGCAGTATTATTAACTATAGACTCAATGTTGTACAGTAGATCTCTAGAATTTACTCACCTTGCATAACCAAAATTTTATACTTGTTGAACAACACCTCCCATTTTCCCCACCCTCCAGTCCCTGGAAATCACATTTTACTGTTCCTATGATTTTGACTATTTTAGTTACTTCACATAAGTGGAATCATGCAGTATTTGTCCTTTTGTGTATGGCTACTATCACTTAGCATAATGTCCTCCAGGTTCATCCATGCTGCTGCAAATAGCAGGGTTCCCTTCCTTTTTTAAGACTGAATAATATTCCGTTTTATGTATATATCAAATTTTCTTTATTCATTCCTCTGTTGATGATGAACAATGATTGTTTCCACTTCCTTGCTATTGTGAATAATTCTACTATGAACATGGGAGTGTAGATACTTCTTCAAGATCCTGATTTCAATTCTTTTGTATATATGACCACAAGAAAGATTGCTGGATCATTCTATGTTTAATTTCTTGAGGAAACACCATACTGTATTCTATAGTGGGTACACCATTTTACAGTCCCACCAAAAGTGTACAAGCATTCTAATTTCTTCACATCTGCATCAACCCTTGCTATCTTTTGTTTATTTTTATAACAACCATCATAACTGGTGTGAAGTGATATGGTCTTGATTTGCATTTCCCTGAGGATTAGTGATACTTAGGATATTTTCATATAGCATTTGGTTATTTATATATCTTATTTGGAGACATTTTTGTTCAAGTCTTTTGCTCATTTTTAATCAGGTGGTCTTCTTTGCTCTTGGTTTTATGAGGTCCTTATTTATTTTGCATGTTAGCACCTTATCAGAGATATGATTTGCAAATATTTTATACCATTCTGTACATTGCCCTTTCATTTTGTTTCCTTTGTTGTGCAGAAGCTTTTTAGTTTGATGTAGATCCACTTGTCTATTTTTGTCAGATTTTCTATTTCTTCATGATTCAGTCCTGGTAAATTGTATATTTCTAGAAATTTATCCATTTCTTCTAGATTATCCAATCCCATATAGCTTTGTATATGTGTCCAAGCATTTGAAGGAAGAGCCATTTCTCTTAGTCTTCCTGGGCTGGTTTCAACAGGGAAGACTTACAAATCAGTGAAGAGATTCTGACTAGAGATTATGGGAGTCTTCAAACAGCAAGCCATCCAATCTTTTTCCTTTGTTCTTAGCTACCCCACCAAACAGTGCCAGTTCCATCAGCATTCTGAGTGAGGAGAAACAAAAACTGACCCATTAAGCTGTTCACTGAAAGACCTGGGCTTTGAAGGTATATTGCCATCTTCTCCATCCCTTCCATAAAAGAAACTGCAGTTATGCACCTTTTCCTGGTCCCAGTCAGAGTCTTGCTGGACCGCAGCAAGACTTCCTTTTCCTTTTTTCTTAATTGTCCAAGTCATGGAACTATGCCAGTTCCTTCAGCACTTTGCGTGAGAAGAGACAAAAACCATCCCATTTGGCAGCTCACCGGAAGGCCAGGATGTTGGATGAATGTTCTACTCTCTCTGTCCCTCTGTGTAAAGTCACAAACCAAAGTGGTTTTTCTTGGTGTTGAACTCTGCTAGTTCAGTATAGGGGCTGGCATAATAAACTGAAATTGTTCTCTTCACTCATTTCAGTGCAGCTCTGTTTGTGCTTGTTTGCAGACTGCAACTTCTTGACTAGAGTCTGGACTTTTCATAAGGTGATTTGTTCTATGTATAATGTGAAATCTATGTTTCTATGGGAAACTAAGGCTGAGGTTTCCTCTTCTGGCATTTTGCTGATATATATCTTGTTTTTTCCTTTGATCCATGCATATTGACTCATGTGAATTTTTGTGTATTTGTATACATTGTTAAAAGATAAACTGAGACATATTAAAAATTTTAAGAGTTTACTTAAGCATTTATTTATTCCAATAGAATAAAACTAAATCAGAAGTGGTTAGGAGTATTCAACCCACAAGAGCTAGAGGAAAGACATATAGAGAAAATGACAAAGCAAACAAAGAAAATGATTTGATTGTTTATAGCTTAAAGCTTAATTGGCTATTTGTGATTGGTTGTCCTTAGGTATGTGTGTATACATGCCTTGAGGCATTTATAGTCTTAAACTTTGGTTTGCTTACATAAGCAGATAGAGCACTGTGAGCTACCTCAGCCTCAGTCTAATGGCCTCCTTGTTTAATTTAGCAGCACAGAAAAATATATAACTTCATATTCTTTAAAATCAAATGTACTTTAGAAAGATTTATGTTTGAAATGATGCATACATTTTCTGTTCACTAAATATAACTCATTGATTAGCTGCCTTTCATCTGAATGAAAACCATGTGAATTACCAAACATCAGAGTCATCTGAATATTTATTTATATATTTTATCAGAGTTTTATAGTAATAACTTTTCACATGACTGGGAACAATCAGATAAAATTCATTGTCTCTTTAACTAAATCATATGACCTGTACCTAAAAGAGAACTTAAGGTGCTTAGGTTGTTTTGCACTATAGTTTAATTGCATTGTGTTTTAAAAATTTATAAAATTGCAATTTATAGGAGTATTACATCATAAAATGATTCCTGCTATTTTTAATGAAGGTTTTTACTAAAAGCATAAACTTGTTTTTAACATGAGTTCATAATCCAAAATGTATACCAATTAATAACTAATACATCCTGGGACCTTTATCTCTTGTATGGACTTTCAAAATATATTCACTTCTCTCCAGGGCTGATTAGAAATAATTTTCAATTAAATTGCTTTGTAAGAATTAACTGATAATCAAATTTTTCTTACAGAAAACATTTCCTCTGGAATTATCTAACTTTAAAGGACTCACTTCTCTACATTTACATGAAAATACTTTTACTTTGGATCAGATTTAAGAACATAATTCAGTAGTTTGGGGATATACGGATGATATAAAAAGACATGAAGTACAAAAAATGGTGCCTGCATTTTGTTGGATAATAAAATAAAAACATTTTCTCTAAGTATAATTAAGTGTGCCAACTTGGAATTTATATTTCTTTACAGGTACACAGGTAATTTGATATACAGTATTGTATTTTAGGTTTTTTTATTTGCTACCAACCTATCTTACAGCAATGTTGTCAGTGCAAGTGATTCTATCTATATATCTAAATTTGAAATATAAAACATAGTATAGTGAATCACAAATGAGAATAAGAAAATAATTTATCAAAACAATGTTTCAAATATTATAAATTTAAACATGTATCTACTGAGAATGAATTATACATTCGAGAATTTTGTTAAAAATAATATATGAAATATGCAATTCTGATGGATTTAACTTGCCAAAAAAGGAAGTAAAGTGTTGTTGTATTTCTGTACTTATTCATGTACCCATTCATTCAGGGAATATCTATCAGCAGCCACACTGCCAGAAACTGCAAACTGATAAAATCTAATGGGGAGGATATTAGTAAAGTTCTAAGTGGATTTTTATTTTCTGGTTTTGTAAAAATCTACTTTACATTATTTTTTCTAGTCAGAATTTCACCCTACATGATCATATTTCTCTGCCTTTTCTTTCCTAGTATTGGAGATCTGGACACTCTCTAAATATTTAAAAAGGAAAGAATACCAAGGGATTATGTAGTTCACTGGGCAAGTAATTGACATGTCTGCTCTCAACCTCATGCCTCTCTTAAAGTTATTTTCTATGTTTGACAACCTTATCAACTGTATTTATTTTTAAGGCTAATGACTGTCTTTCAACATATTAAGAATACTTAATGGGCTCCTTTCTGGAAAATAAAACTTTAGGCTGTAATGACAAAATATGGTACATTATATGTACCATATATATATTATTATATATATATATATCCACATTTTCTGACCAATGATGAACTTTAGTAATTGTGTTACCCACCTCATTTTATTCTAGGCTCATTGAGCTCAGTGTGTTTTATTTAATACATCACTTTCCTTAGTGCTTAGCAATTCATTTGTTCAATAAGGATGTGGGTGCCTAAGCTCTAGTTGAATGACTGGCTAACCAGCAGAGGCTAATTATTTCCTTTAGTTGAGGGCTAGAATTACAATGTATGCTGAATAATAGAATTCATTAACATTGTAAAAGAACTAGTACAATATAAAAGGAAAAAATATCATGTTTGAAAAATAATTAAAAGTGCTTAACGGTGTGCTTTAAAGTGTTTTTGAATAAAATTATATTCATAGAGCACTTTTAATTACTGTATCTAACTTAAGAAATATAAACTTTTTTTCAATTTAATACATCTAAAATTTTTTTTAAAAAACAGTTTTTGAAAACCATTAATTTACCTATTCAATATGAGTGCCTTCTATGTGGCAGGTACTCTTCTCAGAATTTCAAATATGTTAGTAAACAAAAGAACAAAATTCTTATTTCTTGGAACTTATGTTTTAGCCATTGTAGATAGATATTTTAGGCATAGTAGATAGATAATAAATATGATAAGTAAATTAGATCTCACTTTAGAAGGTGATGCATACCATGGGGAAAAATAAAATAGTTCTAAGTAACAGAAGTTGGGAGACTTTGGAAAGAAGGTTTCAGTACAATGAAAATGATTAATTCAACTAAGATAAATATACTTATAGGCACCTTAAATGTCAATTTGAAGTGCTTTTCCTGCTTTTCCATAATAAATTGATTCTCCCCTCATTCTCTATGGATTTCTCCAGAAGTTTATATCCCTTCATTTGGGTCTACATACTCTAGAAAGTACAACCTTTCTTACCCTATAACCCCCTCAAAACTTAGCTCAGCTTTATCTGATTTTTCACTAAATTTAAAGAATCATAAAAAATAATTTGTATCTTAACTCTAAGTGAATGTCTCTCATTTATCTCCTTTCTTCTGTTTTTTTTTCCCTAGTACATTCTTTCCCCATCTCTCAGTATATTTACATTATCTATTGACTATTAAAACTCCACATGTGGCAACAGAATACTTTTCTTAGACCCTCTCCCCTAGAAAAACCAGAACTTGCAAATACCAAAGACTAACATACAAATCACGGTCTTTACTTTTTTTTAATCCAACCACTTATTCACTGCTTAACACAGTTAGGATCTGTGAGGTAGAAACGCTGGTGTATATGGTGTGTGGGAATGAGAAAGCTTACTCCATACACCTTACATAGTATTATATACTGTATGCAATGTATTGTTTATAATAATTCTCAGTAATATTTAAGGTATTGTAGTCATTAAAGGTGGATAATGAAACATTTCATAACCCTAGATCAATGTTTCTAGCTATTGAAATTGAAAAAATAAAATGGTCAATCTCTGAGACCTCACCAAAAGGACCATGTCTATTTAATGACTGAAATGACTTAGAATTGACCTTGATGTATAAAGGGTTAGTGAGAGTTAGTATTCCACAGCTGCACTGCCGTCTATCACGGAGGATAGAATGAAAATCAGACACTTGCATTCAGATTTTTTTCTTTTCTATTTTTTTTTAAGTGGTGGTGGTTTTGAGCTGGGGGTGGGGGGTGTTTTGTTTGTTTTTTCTTTTTTTCTTTTTTTAAGATTTTAATTATTTATTTGAGAGAGACAGAGACAGAGACAGAGAGAGCACAAGCAGGGGGAAAGACAGAGGGAGAGAGAGAGAAGCAGACTCCTTGCTGAGCTGGGAGCCCCTTGTGGGGCTCAATCCAGGACCTGGAGATCATGACCTGAGAACAAGGCAGACACTTAACAATTTGAGCCACTCAGGTGCCCCTGTTTGTTTTTAGCAAAACACAATAATATACTATTTTGATATGCCCTTATTTAAAAACAACTTTTCAATGTTTTGATGACAATTCATTAATAAATGAAAATTCTGAAGTCTCAAAATGTATCCTTAGATTTTCTTTAAATAAGAACTAAAAATATTCCAGGATAATTTTTTAAATGTGTTTGTTGAACATATTTAAAATTTATCTACCCTAGTGTGTTCCTCAGTAACAATGGTGTGTAGTTGTCACGATCCCAACATTTTCTTTCTATACACAAGAATTTTATTCAGAAAAATTAAGCCAAAGGAATCACTTTAAACCAGAATGGCATGATATTTCTATGAAAATCTGTAGAGGTAAACAGTTCTTTCAGCATCCACTAAATAACTCTGTAATTTATGATAGACATTAATGCTCAGATTTTTTTTTTGCTCTAAAAGCTAAGGAATTAGATACTTATATAAGAAATGTACAATCATATAAGAAGCAAAATAATCATGTTCTACTCATATAGGTGAAGTTTTCTTCTTAAAAGCATTACATATTTTGCTATCCGTCATATTTATGATTAGAAGCAGCATGCATTTGGGCCAGCATCATTTCATATATATTTTTTATTTTTTATTTATTTATTTTTTTTAAGATTTTATTTATTTATTTGACACACAGAGAGAGATTACAAGTAGGCAGAGAGGCAGGCAGAGAGGGAGAGAAGGAAGCAGGCTCCCTGCTGAGCAGAGAGCCCGATGCGGGCCTCGATCCCAGGACGCTGAGATCATGACCTGAGCCGAAAGCAGAGGCTTTAACCCACTGAGCCACCCAGGCGCCCTATTTTTTAATACATAATATTATCCACTAAAGAAATCAGAGAATATTAGTCAGATATAACAAATTTCCAATATTCACAGCTATTAGTACAAATGTGGCATTAGTAAGTGTGACAGAAGCCAATGAAATAATCTATGAATACACAGAAATTATTACGGTGACAATTTAAAAGTCTTTGACTATGATTATATACAAAATAATATTTAATTTTAGTGCATTTAACTATTAGACTGTTATTGTTTTTTTTTAAAGATTTTATTAATTTATTTGACAGAGAGAGAGATCACAAGCAGGCTGAGAGGCAGGCAGAGAGAGAGGAAGAAGCAGACTCCTTGCCGAGCAGGGAGCCTGATGCAGGACTCGATCCCAGGACCCTGAGATCGTGACCTGAGCCGAAGGCAGAGGCTTTAACCCACTGAGCCACCCAGGCGCCCCTGTTATTGGTTTTTTAGAAACTTAAAGTTTTAACATAACCATTCTAAAAAATTTCAAATAAAAATTGGAAAGATTATTTTCCAAACACTATATGAATTGGAGGATGTAGAGAGCCACAGATGAACTCCTCTTGAAGGTATGTACTTATATTATCCTGACATTGCCTGTGACCTGGCTTCTGTATGCAATCACACCATTCTAATCCAGAAAAAAAAAACATATCTGTAGTTTATAAAACACGTTAATCTTAATATATCTTTATTTGATAGCTTGAGAAGATCCCTAGAAAGATGTGTAGGTTTTATTATATTTTCTCCTAGCATCCACCTCCCCTCCCCCACTGTTTTTTTTTTTGGTTTACTTGTGATGAAATTGAGGCCCACAAATTGAAGTGTATGCCAACAGAGAATTAAATTTCTCTAATACTCATCAAATATTAATTCTTCCATGTTATCTTTTAAGCAATAATTACCAAACTTTGTTAAACAATTCTTAGGAGATCCACAACGGTTCAAAGAATTCTAAAAAATACAAGTCGTTTTGCTTTCCTAAGAAAAGGAGATTCATTTCATTGACTTCTAATATTGTACTTTCTGAAAGATCCATTAATATCCTAAAGATTAGTAAGGGCTATTAAATGTCAATATCCATAAATTTAAATACATGTCACTGAAATTTACTATGTATCGAATTTGCTTTTTTGCTATATGGTCTGGTCACTACACAATGTTTAGCAATATTGCAAAGCTGCTCTTGGCCATACACGAAATGTATGCATGAACACAATATAATTTCTTCAAATTTGCCCCAAATGTCACCCAGTGGTCCTGACTTAGACATGGTGTATAACTTTAAGTAGGAAAGAAATTCATTATCAAGACATTGAATAACTCATAGAATCATCAGACAACATGGAGAATCAGACTTAGAAAAGGACAAAGGCAAGTTATCTCTTGTTAAAGAGAGCAGGAAATATTTGACAGTTTAAGCAAAGTGTTGCCACTGAAATTAGCACCTTCAAATATTATTGGGTTTTTTTTTTAATGTCACTAAACTGCTAGTTTCATATCTAATAACTTTTCTCTCATTCTTAGTAATGGACTATAATTTTTTTGCTGAAAACCTTTATACCTGGGATAAATTTAACATTTCCTAGCCTCTCTTGCATTCACTGTAACCATGTAACAGTGTTTTAGCTAATTAGAAATAAGTTGAAGGGGCACTTGAGTGGTACAGTGGGTTGAGCATCTGACTCTTGGTTTCTGTTCAGGTCATGATCTCAGGGTCATGAGATGGAGCCCTGCGTCTAACTGTGTGCTCAGCGTGGAGTCAGGTTGAGACTGTCTCTCCCTCTTCCTCTGTCCTTCCTACTCATGTTCTCTCTCTTTCTCTTAAACAACTGAATACGTCTTTTAAGAAAGGAAGGAAGGAAGGAAGGAAGGAAGGAAGGAAGGAAGGAAGGAAGGAAGGAAGGAAGGAAGGAAGGAATCAGTGGAAGAGCTGTAAGGAAATTTTGAAAAGCTCCTTGAAGAATTTTGTTTCAGCTGCCTATTATGCACTTTTTGTCCTTTTTTCTGTCCTACTACATGGAATGCAAATGAGATGCATGGAGCAATCAATATCTAGTCCCCATCCTGAATCATCCTTGAGAATGGATGGCACATGCTGAGGGGGGCAGAACAGAAAGAGAAGGAATCTGGTTCCAGGTTTATGGAATCATCGTACCAGTCTCACAGTCTTCGATCTCCAAACTTCTTTCATTTGAAATACAAATCTTTATGTATTTAACCTTTCCTTATTTTGGGTTTTCTGACATAAATTTCAAACTATACGCTGCTTAGGATTTGAAATTCCAGGAAAGAATGTTCAATTCTTATAGCTTTTAAGTGTCTATCTTTTACCTTGCATATAATAAGGTTACTTCATTTGCAGTCCCATTTAGACTGAATATAATCAAGAACAGATAATATCCCAAGTAAAGCTGATCAAGTTGGGCTTCTCTTAATATAATATAGGAATGGATGTTTCATAGGCCAAATAGGTAGATAGAGAGACGATAGACAGATAGAGATAGATAATCTCCCTCAAGTCCCCCCAAAAAAGAATAGAGTTTAAGTAACACATGAGATCTGCAGAACCATTCTTGACTTTACATTGAACAAGCTGCTTAAACCATCCCTTTGTGAAAGTAAATGTCATTACCACAAAGTGCGTTAAGTAACAGTAACTCCAAGGAAGACTGTGGTATAATATTGCCCAGAGATAGGTCTGAAAGATTGCTTTAATTCAGTGAAGAGTTTAGAGGACCCATTTCTTCAGGAAATTTATAAAAATACATTTACCTAAATTGAGAGTTCTGATTTATTGTCACTATGCAACACCAGGAATGGAATAATTCTTTGTTGGCATAAAATCTTTAAAGGAAGCTACACTGAAAGTCATTTCATGGTATTTAGTGAAATTACCTTTCAATTATGAGTGACTTCTCAGGTATTACACTAGTGATTTTGCATAAAGTCTGACACTAATCCTATTTTAGGCAACTTCATATACATTTTACAGATAAGGCAACAGACCAATATGGTTATATGTATTTTTCCCATGTCACAGAACTGGTAGATGGAAGAACTAAAATTCACCAAATGAGTCATCCAGGCATCACTGGAAGAACTAAAATTCAAAACTTAAGTGTATCTGATTACAAAAATTCAACTTTCTTCATTAAAATATCTCCCTAAGTTTCTTATGAAGTGATGAGAAAAATACTTGAAAATATGTAGGACTACAGTAGTTCTCAGGAACTGATGTCTGTGAATGGAACAGAAGTCATATTTGTATGTAAAACAAGTCAGATATCTTTCCTTCCACAATGTATTCTGCATCTGTGAGAATAGACTCACTCATCTGTGTACACAGACTGGTGTGCTTGGAGCCTGGAATAGCTGGAGTCCTGAGCTCACTATCTCTACACACAAGCACCCCATCGCATTTGCCAACATATGCTGGACATATCTCATATTTTATAATCATGTTGTGAAAACATTTGGGAGAAAATGTCTTACACTAACTGGACTGTATTTCTTAGGCATTCTTATTAGGGTTGCCAGATTTAGCAAGGGACAGTGCATGATTCCCACTTAAATTTTAATTTTAGATAAAGACCAAATAATTTTTCACTGAAGTACTATATTCCCCATGTAATATTTTGGATTTTATCTGGCAATCCTGTATTTAATCTGGCAATCCTGATTCTTATAGAATTTCCTATGGCATTATGAAACTCACAGTTGTTTTTATTTCAGTCACCAATAATGACCTTAAGTTCTAAAATGTTTCTGGAACATAAGTGGAAAAACAAAGTGAGTCTCTAGAATGAATGGGATAATGCCAGATGAAGCATAGTGTGTGAAACACAACCATAAATGTTTTGGTCACTAGCCTTGTGAGTAAACTAAGGTCACATTGCAATATAATTTTTAAATTTTAAATTCTCAGGGACATATCACTTAATTACTGGAAAACTATTACTCTTTGTATGTTTCTAAGTTTTTTAGAAAATGACCCTGAGTTTTAGCTTATGTTTGCTCAGAACAGTAACTTAGAGTTTCTGTGCTCTGTGACTCTTGTCCTGACACCCTGCTTCTGCCTGTGCTATTGATCACCCTCATGATATCCTTTGTTGACTTTTTGGGAGATGAAAATATCTTTCATTTTCTATCCTGTGCCCAGCATGAGAGAGATCTTTCCCTCTTTGCTGAAGAGTGTGGTTTGTTTCACAGTCTTCTCAAGAACATTATAAAGCACTTTCAGTGTGTGCCAAGGTCTGGATTACTTCATTTAAAATAGCACCCACCACGGGAGATGTAAATCATATCTCCTTTCAGCTGCATCCAGCTCACTTTAGTTCACTTCCCATCTCTTCTTCAGTAAAAAGTAAAAGAAAAGAGCTTTCAGATCTCACTTTAATCATTCAGGGGTCTGTGCATTTGGTTTGTGAAAATCTGTCTGAATTATGGAAAAAAATACATACAGGAACAACATTGTTTTAATTTGTATTTTAAAATAAATGTTTACAAATACAAATTAAGATGAAACTCTACCTATAATTATTACAGTCTTTTATAATTTTATGCAGAAAATGTAACTTCCTCAGGCAAACTTTTCATTAACGATTTTTTTTAGTTTTATTTTTACATTAATAAAAGCTAATGAGCTATCCCCACCCCCTTAGAACAAAGATAAAGACCACGTCAAAGGTAAATTCTGTTCCAACTTTCAGGGAGTTGAAAACCACAAATTATATATGACACTTTTTTCCAGTTTCTTCTCTCATAAAGTCAGAAAAATCTGAAGTTCATTTTCACCCAAGGCTATTTCGCTATGCATATAACGCAGCTATATCATGTATGCAAGACATCTTGTTCTAATCTATTTATATTAGCTTTCCACTTTTAAAAATATCTATATTTTGAATTATTTTCATCAAGTACTATGTCATTTAATAATTCTTTAGTGTTCTAAGCTACACAAACAGCCCTATGTTAATATTAAGCATTGTGCAAAAATAACCTACTGCAAGAACTTATTTCATTAATAGTTCTTTTTTTTTTTCCTTTTCGTAGTCAGGAAAAAGACTCTGTGCTACCCTCAAAAATTGGTTAAAATGTCTTAAATGTAGGAAAAAGATTATTTCCTAAGAAAATATATCCAATTCCAAAGCTCCCTTTATTAAAAGAATGGTTCAATGATTTTCATAAAATTTCAAAGCAGGGAGCAAAAATAAATCTTGTCAAAGCAATGAAGATCTTTAAAAAGTGGTGGATATATAAAATATATATATATAATTACATACCATTACAGGTACCATATATATTAATATAGTTGTAATCATAAACCATTGAAATTTTCAATATTATAAACTGGAAAGTAGCAGGACTTTCATTCATACCCTCCATAAGGGCAACATTCCTGTGATTTACCACATTATTCCTAGGCTTTGAGTATAATAGGCATATCCCTCAATGAAAATAGTGTCTTCTGCAGAAGTTAAAAATTAAATAGAGTTCTAGGTGTTTCAGTTGAACAAAACAGACTACGATGAAGAGCCTACAAAATGGAGGCACATACAACCTCGAGAAACTTGATCTCACTAAGAAATATACATTAGTGATAAAATAATTTGGATTAGACAGGCAAAGATTATTCCAGAAAGATGGAAATAAAATTATACTTGCAAAGCTTCTGATGGTAGAATTGAGGTTTTTGGATCATTGTCATGCTAGCATTAACAGCTAATTCAAATTATCAGTTACTTTTTTAACTCTCCCAGGATATTGTCAACCTTTTTATGATTCAATCTAAAGGTGAAAGTATGAAAAACTTTATTTTTACATATAGGAATATAACAGAAATTGATGCATTCCTATTTGACATAAACTTACTATACTACATTGTTAGTAAAGAATTCATGTTTTGTGGATGTGACATATGATACTTTCAATTGAACTATTTTCTTGGCATCCTTTTTGACTAATCTCTAAAGTGTTAATCTAAGTATAGCTTATTTTGTTCATTTTATATAGATGACTTCTGTGATGTTCTGTCTCAACTATTCAGCTATAACAGCAATATCAGTTGATATTTTGGTTTTTTTTAAATTTTTTTAAACATAAAAAGATACTTCTGGGAGCACATTATAAAATAATACCTTGAAACACATGATTTTTTTCTGTTTACTTTTGTTTGTTGCTTCTTTTTAATAGTAAATAAATAAGCTTACAATTATTCCCATCTTCTGATACAAGATGACTTATACTGCTATGACCCTCTTGATATTTGGTGAAATTAATTTATTTGCCTTTTAATATGAGCCACCCTGTTTTCTTTATCGTAACTATGACTAGTCTGCTTGTTCTTTGGTGTATTGTAAGACTTCTTCATGAACAATCTCATACTCTTTTGAATTGGAGAAAGGTGTTTCCCTTGTGCATCCAGTTCAATAAATCTAGCTGCAGTCCCTGTCCTGGCATGCAAGGTCCTAGGCTCATCAAAGTCAGCACTGAAGTCATTGTTGTAATTTTAGTGTTGATCATGGGAGAAAAAAGCAATACATTTTATGAAATAATCTGGGAGTTCAACTGTTGATGAAGGCTCTATAGAAGAAGTGCAACCCTCTTAAACTCCTTCATTGAAATTCAGATTCTAGTTATTTAGATTATCTTTATTTAGGAGAGGGCAATCCCCTCTCCTTTTTTATTTTTTTAAAGATTTTATTTATTTATTTGACAGAGAGAGAGAGATCACAAGTAGGCAGAGAGGCAGGCAGAGAGAGATGGGGAAGCAGGCTCCCTGCCGAGCAGAGAGCCTGATACAGACTCTCATCCCAGGACCCTGAGATCATGACCTGAGGTGAAGGCAGAGGCTTAACCCACTGAGCCACCCAGGTGCCCTCCCCTCTCCTTTTTTAAAGTCTTCACCTTTTCCCTCAATAATATCAAAATCATATTGCTTTACTTGGTCTTTTTCCTTAATTTTTAAAAAAGATTTTACTTATTTATTAGAGAGAGAGCATGGGGGTAGGTGGTGGAGGGAGAAGTAGACTTCCCACTGAGCAAGGAACCAGATGTGGGGCTCAATCCCAGGACCCTGGGATCATGGCCTGAGCTGAAGGCAGACACTTGACTGAGTCACCCAGGCGTTCCCCTTTTCCTTATTCTTTTTTTAAATTTCCTTTTGGAATTTATGTGAGATATTGAATGATTTTCTTATAAAGGTTTTGGACACTTTAGCAGGAGTTAACCTCGGGATGGTTTTAGAGGAGCCTAGAGTGGTCCTTACAGATGATAACATTTTGACTGAGACTGTCAACAGGTAGGTTTTGGGTTACCTCGTCCTGTAAAGAGCCAGGTGAATTGGAGTGACAATTTACAACTGGAGGAAGATTTATAGTGGGCAGGGAGGCTGAGGTAGAGATGAATTGGATAAGGATGGCAGCAGCTGAAGGGCCTATGACAGACTGCAGTAGGTTTTTTTATTGGTGAGATTCAAATGAGCACATAATATGAGCTGTGCTCTATTTGCTGGGTTATATATCAAACTTTTTTATTCATTGAAGTATCCATTAAATCTAAATTCAAAAGCCATTTCTAAGAATGAGAAGATATAACATCTCTACTAGAACATACAAAAGGTTTTGACTGGCTGCTGTGTGCATCACTCTTGAATGGATTTAATTTTCTAGAGAGCAGGAACTCCCAATGACTGCCTATTTGATTGTATCTAGGCCAGTCTCTGAGTCTTTTTAAATATATAATTCTTTAAAGTATATGTAACAGATGCCTGAGGATTCCAATTAGCTACTTTTTGTAGAATTGTTCTGAGGGAGTTCTTGTTCTTTGGAATGATGTCATCTGTTTGGAATAAAGCAAACAGTTAAGGCTTCATGTAAGACTTCAGGGTAGGCAAGTACCCACCTACCAAAGTAATCCCCTTGCTGCTATTATGGCTACTGAGAAACATCGCTGTCCATGTGTTTCTGACTTGTTTCTCCCAGGTTCATTGGTAATACACTGCATCTGGAAGATTTCTTCAAATTTGCATCCTGCTATGATCTGAACATTTGTGTTTCCCCAAAATTCACAGTTGAAATCCTGATATCCTCTGATGGTATTAGGAGGTAGTTAGGGCCTTTGAGAAGCAATTAGCTTATGAGGGTGGAGCCCTCAGGAATGGGATTAACGTTATAATAAAAGAGATCCCACTGACCTCTCTTGACCCTTTAGCCATGTGTGGACACCTCGAAAATTTTGTGACCCACGGGATGGCCATACATGACACCCTATCTGGCACGGAGTTCTCGGACTTCCAGACTCCAAAACTGTGAGAAATAAATTTCTGTTGTCTTAAGGCCCCAGTCTGTGGTATTTTGTAACAGCACCATGAACAGACTCAAAGACACATTCTTTTCCTACTTCCCTCCTCCAAACCGAATCAAATGTCAGTTTCTTCAAATTATCATCTTTCTCCCTGAAATTAAACTCTGTGATTCTTCTCATCCTCCAGTGCTGATGAGCTTCAGAAGCACGACAATGATGTTGTCATGCCTCAGTCATCCATGGTGTTGCTCCTACCACAGGCCCATGCCCTATCCTCTGTGGTACCTAACTCTCCCCCCCCCCACCTACTTCAGTTTGCACTGTGTGTTCTGAAGCCATTACCACAGCTACAACCAGTGTGCTGCTGGTCTGTTTAATCTGTTTAAATTTGTTTAAATCTGTTAATTTGTTTAAAGAAAACAAACAAACCTAAAGAACTTCAAGATTTCCTTCTGAAGTATACAGGCATTGAAAGAGGTATAAACATTTATAGATCCCAATTTTTTAAACAAACAATTGTTTCTAGAAATAATTTAAATCTTTTTTAAATCAATGGATGCTAGGAGTTATGATTCAATTAGTGTGAGTATATTTACTTTACAGAAATATTTGTAGTTGGATTGGAAACTGGAGACGTAAGCACTAGGTGAGGCTTTTAAATCACTTAAGTTACATAATAGAAACCAGTTATGATCATAACAAAAACTATTAGTAAGAGATATCCCTTCTGTCATACCATTCACAAAAATCATTACATAGAAATTCACTTAAGTACTCTATAGCAAGTTCCTTTTTCTTTAAAAGGTTTGTATTATATAGATTTTTAAACTAATGATAGCATAATACACTATTTACTAATAATACATTGTTACTACTGGTATGTATGTGTTTATTAATTAATTGAATTAATTAAGTATGCATCAACTTAGCTTCCACATTTGGTGATATTCCATTCTTGGAGCATTTCAAAACTTGAATTCAGTAGACTTTCATTTTCATTGAACTGAGTAAACTTAAATTCCATGAGAACATTTTTTCACTGTGCTAGTATCCAGCATTAGAACAGCTATTAAATGTCATTTTTTTTGGCAAAAACTGATACCTATTGTACAGTAGCCTTCATGGAATCCACACTTACTGCCTTCATGGATTAGTTTAAAGCTTGAATTCAGTTACCTTTCATTTCTGTGCTTTTTTGGAGAAAACTTAGATACCCTCGCTTAAGAATTTTTTTTTCAGTTGCAGTGATTATATTCATTTGGATAAGTGCTAATCTGTTAGACAAATATACCCAAGATATAATGGTTTGTATTCAATGTATATCATCTTTTTATTGAATAATGTAGTGCAGATATCATAAAAGTTTTTCTATAAAGGCCATATGGTCTATGTTATTGGTACTCAATTCTGCTGTTGTAGCTTAAAAGTAGCAGTAGACAAATAAATGAATGAGCATGGCTGTGTTCCAATAATATCTCATTTACAAAACAGTCTGTGGACTATAGTTTCTTCACCCTTAGAGAAAAGCAGTCCATGGCTGTGAGGACAGCTCTGTCACCCTCATCACAAGGATTCTGTAGTTCTCTAGACATCACCATATCTCAGCAAATCACTCAAGTATTTATCTGTAATAAGGAAGGGAGAAAGAAAGTCTAGGACAATAGTCTGTAAGAAGACTGTTGCATTCATTTGCTTACACCTGGCTCATATTTAGCCAGTGGTCCAAGAGAATGAGATTCTCACTGAACACTCATAAGCAGGGAAAAGATGAGGATTCTAGTCTAATAGGAAGAATTCAACTATGGATACCAGAAAGCTGTTAACAGTTTCCACCAAATTCCATGTCTCCTCCACTTTGAGCACACTCATTCCCTTCGTATATGAGACAACACAAAGCTTTTAGACACACAACAGGCAGGGATTCACAGCAGGTGTAGGGTCAGGAATTTTGAATACTACTTGAAATGAAATAAGTGAACCCTTAAAATTTGTGGGATTTGGGACAAGTGTGCAAAAGGACTACCACCTACAATATATCTAATTATTTAAAAGATATTTACAGTGTTATTAAGTAAAATATGTTTTGTGGCTCTAGCTTGAAAAGCTATACCTTCTTAACAACAAAATTTTTAAAACTGCAAATCTATAGCCTCATGGAGTCCAATGCATGGCTTGAACTCACCACCCTAAGCTGAGAGCAAGAATCAGATGCTTAACCCACTGAGCCATCCAGGTGCTCCGCTTTTGTAAAATTTTAAAAGTTAGCTAAATGTTTTAAAAACTACAAACTGTAAGCGTTCTGCTAATTAGCCATTAATGCTAGATGAATAATCAAATATCATAAATTATGTTCTCTTAACAGTATGCTTTGTTAGACAACTATTGTTAAATCATTATAACTTGTATTTTTTTATTAAATGTAATTTGGATATAAAGTCCCTCTACTGAGTCAGGAGCCAAAAAAAATTATTAATAAAACTAGTAGACAGGCGCCTGGGTGGCTCAGTGGGTTAAAGCCTCTGCTTTCGGCTCAGGTCATGATCTCAGGGTCCTGGGATCGAGGCCCGCATCGGGCTCCCTGCTCAGCGGGGAGCCTGCTTCCCCCCCCCCCCTCTGCCTGCCTCTCTGCCTCCTTGTGATCTCTCTCCCTCTGTGAAATAAATAAATAAAATCTTTAAAAAAAAAATAAATAAAAAAAAAATAAAACTAGTAGAGCAATATTTGAATCTGCAATCAACCATGAATCTTCCATATATTTACATTTTTCTCATCATTGTAGAAAACTTCAGAAATATTCTATCATATAAATTACTAATTATTACATCCTGATCATTTTTATAATTCTTAAATAAACATCCAGAGCCAAACAATATTTCTTATATTCATTTTCTTTCAAAATGTTCACTACCAGCATATTGTTTTAAAAATGAGAATACTAATGCATTGCTTAATCTGTTTAATACTTTCTTTAATTAAGACTATGTTGTAAACTATAGAGGTCCTACCAATAATCTTCATAGAATTTAATTAGTAGCTTACTTATGTATGAACTCCACTTACACACATAATTTCCTTGTTCTAAGTCCCCTGTATTTTATTGAGATGTCACTTTCATTGCATAGTTAGCATCCACTATCTTTCAATTTACATAAGACATTTTTTTCTAAATTGTTAAGATTATTTTAAAGTGGGCAAACCTGCATGTATTTTTATAAGGTTTTGCTAATAATAGTTATAATAATCAACAGTTCATGTTGAATAACTGAAGAGCATATTCAAAATTAATTTTTGTATCTGCCAGTGGCCACAATTTCCTCTTTATATAAGAGTGTTTTGGTATTTTGGTTTCCTCTTGTACCTTATATAAATTTTCAAATAGTTTAAATTAAATCTAATTCTTTCAATAGCATTTAGTTGGCATTCCCAAAATTTGTTCTTGAATGACTTTAGTGTCAAATGAGATACAACATGAGATGTTCAATTTGGGAGAGATCCAGAAAATACAATATTTATTCTTTGATTTAGCCCAAACCAATGTCAACTGCTATCAGCACATTTGAGACCATGTCTCCAGCACAAATCTATGTGCTCTGTATTTTTATTGTCCATGAAGCTTCAAAATAAAAACAAAATAGTATCACACTTCGGAGGTATGATGTGTATATATATATAAATATATATATGCATTTGTGTTATGTGTGCACATTCAATTCAATTCAAATTATATAAATATAAATTGAAATATGAATTCTTTAATATTGTAAGAGGTACCATAGCTAATATGCAAACCTGTTGGAAATACTGCCTAATTTGCAAGCAATTCCAAGAACATGCAGTAGAATACACAAAGAAGAAAGAAACCGAAAACTAGGCACTACCCAGAAATTACATGTTATAAAGTCTCTTGAATTCTTGCTGTCTGAAAGAATATAAAAATAACCTTAATTTGGTTTCCTTTAACTTATATGCTTTCTTTCTTCACTTCCTCCCTGCTCTCAGAATCAGTGTCCTCTAGCGACAGTACCACCCACAAAAATCCAAAGTATTTTGGTGCAGGTATGGTTTACTTCATTGCAGCACTTTGAGTTATATGGGTACCCGTGCATTCTTTGGTGCTTTTCTGGTGTGTGTATTTTGAGGTACATGGGGCTTCTGAACCCCAAGGCCCCAAGGCAATGCCCTTCTGTGACTAGGTCTAAGGGTGGAATTAACTGGCAGTGGAGTTATATCTTGTTGGCCTATTTGGGGCTGCTCGTGGGGCTGCTTTATAATAACTCTTATGTGTATCTTACCGTTTATGGTCCTTGCATTTGCTCTGCCTTTGAGTCTTCCTAATCTATTATCCTTCATGATCATATCTAAAGAGGATGTTAGGAAGCATGCTTTTCTGAGGATTCACAGCATTTTCATCCCACTCCTCCTGCTGTAGATTAAGGGCACTGCAATATACTTTAAGAATTAAACAAACCCAGACTTCTGTTGCCCATGCTTGTGGTTTCTTTGGCAATGCAATTTGCTCAAAATCCATTAAGCTCTGGACTTCAATTTCTTTCAACCACGAAAGTATTAATACTCAAAGACACTTTCTGGTCTTAATTCTAAATTGCAAAGTTTCCACTTTTATTTACTATCTTTTCAGTCTATAATACCTGCTTCTTTGTCACAAGTTGTTTAAATACTAACTAAATGCTGCACATTTTAGGATTTTGGTTATAGTAACACCAAACTACCATTAGGGTACAGGCCATGCTGTGGCAATAAAAAGAATACAATCTACAATATGCCTTTTCAAAAAATCAAAGCTGATTTCTCTTGCCCATAACCTCCAGGGCTGATAGGGTGGCCACTGCACTCCAGCACATGACCCCGAAGGTCGTTTTACTTGTTGCCATTTCCTGTCAGTAAGAACAGAAAAAGGAGTCCAAAGGGGGCCTTAAATATTCACTTTAATTTGTAGATTTATGATAATTACATTTTTAGCCTGGTTCATTTTTGCTGTTGTTGTTGTAGTTATTTTGTTGGTATTATTGCTTGGAAATTTACTTATTTATTTGGAAATTAAAGTGCAAAAAAGTGATAGATGTCTTATTTTAGAGCCAAGTAGTGAACATTAGCGGTCACTGTTTATGTTTTTTGGGAAATCACCACATTTAATTTGTCACATTTTGTTCTGTTTCCTCAAGTTAGGAAGGGAAAACACTCATCCAGCTTTCCCTGAGGCTTCACATTCAGAAATGTAAGTGACATTTGCCAGTCCGATGCACCTGTTCAAGGTATGTGTGTAGAATAGTGCCAAGAAAGGTGTTTAAGAATTTCCCCATGGGGAGTGTGGTGAAGTACGGGGAGAGGTACTGTTTGTCAGAGGCAGTAGTGTCCGAGATTGTAGGAGAACCAGCCTATGCCTTTATCAGTGGTGGAAAGTGAAAATCCTTGCTCCCTCACACTGCTAGCCAGTATCTTGGAGCCGTTCTTGTGTATTTGGTGAAATTATGTCTTGAAAGTGTGGGGGAAATATAATTAAAAACAAAATCTTCTTTCAAGCCAGGAAACCTCTCTATAAAAGTAGTAGATGCTACTTAATGCTTAATGCTACTTAATGCTTATTAAGCCAGAATCTGATGCACATCACAGGCAATCTAAGAGAGTGCAAAGATAAAAGAAACCTCACCTTTTATAGAGTCAGACAGATACTACTCATTACGAGATTGTTTTTGAGATAAACAATGACTAGTCCTCAAGAAGGAAGACTTGACAGCACCATTTATCACACACAGTTCATCCTAGACACACCTGGTACTGAGGTTACTATCGGTGTTAGCGAATTGGCTTTATTCAGAAGAAAAACAAACTTCTCATATCTTTACAACAGCAGGTACTTTTGCAACTCAGGGCAAGGATGCCCACTGAAATTAGGCTCCTACGCTCTCACAGAGACTAGGAGATAGGGGTGTTTTCTTCCTTAATGTTTACATTTTAACTAGATGGTTCCTGATTCCATAAGAAGGCATTCCTGGGTAATAAAAGCTCACAAATGGCCTATCTGGTTTCAAAAGAAGTTATATACATTTCAAAGAGAGGAGTACTTAATACTTACAGTTAAAAATACTTAATAATTACAGTTTCTACTGGTAAATGCTCTAAGAAAAGGGAGGAGAGAAGTCTCTTCCATTATATTCAATAAAGAGAATTAAGCCTTCTTTTAAATTCATTTGTGCTAACAATCTGTAGACTGGTCCTAATTCTCTGTCCTCCTGGAGTTTCTGTTTAATCAAATATCTGGATAAATTTGGTCTGGTCAATTTTCCACATAAAATTAACGATCACAAGTTTTCATTTGTATTTCTTCTTTGACTCACAGATTCTCTATATGTGTATAGATTATATGCTTTTAAATTTCTTGAGATTAGTTTTTCGGTATAGCATATGGTCAGTATTGGTGTACTGGACAAAAATGTATTCCACGTTTGTTGGATTTAGTCTTCCAAATTACTATTTGCACTGCATTATCTTTTTTCCATTCATTTACTTTTTACCTTTCTGTCCCATTTTTTAAAAATTGTCTTTGGTAGATAGCATGGAATTGGGTCTTTTTCTATAACCATTCTGTCTTTTTTTGAAGATTTTATTTATTTCACAGAGGGAGAGAGATCACAAGGAGGCAGAGAGGCAGGCAGAGAGAGAGAGGGGGAAGCAGGCTCCCCGCTGAGCAGGGAGCCCGATGCGGGCCTTGATCCCAGGACCGGACCCTGAGATCATGACCCGAGCTGAAAGCAGAGGCTTTAACCCACTGAGCCACCCAGGCGCCCCTGTCTTTTAACTGGAGAAGAGAATTTATTTTCATTTAATAAACTAAGTGATGATTAAATTTGTCTATCACTTTTTTTTTGTTTTCTATTTCTTCCTCCATTTTATTTTGTTCCTTTGTTTGCATGTTCTTTCATTCTTTTCTATTATTTGAGTTTTTCCTTTAGAATCCCATTTTATCTATTTGCTATACTTCTTTGCATTATTTTAATGGTTTCTCTAGCAGTTACAATATACAAGGTATATCATTTTCACAATTAATTTGGTTTGATTTTATTCCTTTTCTCATAAACTTCAGATACCTCACATTTATTCAAGCTCATGTATGCCCCACCTACCATTATTTTTGTTTATTTGTTTGTTTGTTTTAGTTATATATAAGAGAATTACATATAAGAACAAAAATCTTACAAGAAAATGTTTTATATATACATATATTTGCTTTAGAGAGTCATATGCATTTCAAACAGATCAAGATACTGTATAGTATCATTCAAATAATATTCTCTACCTTCAAAGAAATTACTAACAAATCATTGGTATTAATAAGCAAATTTTATGATGCTAAATCATGATATAAATCTATAAAAATCATGTTCATTTCTATATATTCCCAAAAGAAACATCAAATATAATTTTAAGAAATATGCCATTTACAGAATCAACAAAAATATAAAATATTGAAGAATACATAGACAACAAGTATTTAGAGTATTGTGAATTAACCTGTAAAGGTTTAGTAAGAGGCCTTTAAAAATCTAATGAGGACTGCCTAGGTGGCGCAATTAGTTAAGCAGCTGGACTCTAGGTTTCAGTTCAGGTTATGATCTCAGGTCATGAGACCGCTTTGCATTGGGATCTCAGTGCAAGTCTGTTTATCCCTCCCCAATTGCCTCCTCACCCTTCTTGTGCTCTCTTTCTCTCTGTAAAATAAATAAAATCTTAGAAAAATAAAAATCTAATGAAAAAGGATATATAAAATATTATTGCTTAAAAACACTTAATAGCATAGAGACATCAATTTTCTCAAATTATTCAATCTAGAAAATGCAATTCCAACAAAAATTCCAAATTTTTTAAATTTCAGTGGAATTTGGCAACTGATACTAAAATTTATGCAGAAATATAGATGCCCAAGAGGCAACAAGACATTTTTTATGAAGAATAGCACATTATGAAAATTTGCTACATGACAGATTGAAAGTTATTTTCCAATGTAAATAAAACAGTTTGCTATTTGCACAAGACTAGGCTACAGAGCAGAATCTAAAGCTCCAACTTCATATATGACAATGGTGACATTACTAATAAAAAAGTAATATTAGATAAAAACCAAGAAAATTCCACTGGTGTTACTAATTAAACAGTATACTAGTGTTCTTTAAAAAGTTAGTTTAAGGGCGCCTGGGTGGCTCAGTGGGTTAAAGCCTCTGCTTTCGGCTCAGGTCATGATCCCAGGGTCCTGGGATCGAGGCCCGCATCGGGCTCCCTGCTCAGCGGGGAGCCTGCTTCCCCCTCTCTCTCTCTGCCTGCCTCTCTGCCTCCTTGTGATCTCTCTCCCTCTGTGAAATAAATAAATAAAATCTTTAAAAAAAAAATAGTTTAAAAAGGAAGAAATAAGTTGCAAGAAGTTGAGAGGACAAGTGAAAACAGGAAGACGCAAATATAGATTTTATTTTTTCAACTAAATATTAGAGAGATAATATATGTCTATAATGTGCCTAGTATTATTCCAAACACATGATTCTGTGTTTCCTCCTCTGACAACTCTAAATGTATTATATTTTATAATTCATTTTACAGACGCTAGAAAATGAAACTTTGAAACATGATCTGCCTGGCTCCTATAGCTAGTATATGGTAAGGGAGCACTAGAATCTGACTCTATAACTCTACCTATTCTTTTTTTTTTTTTTTAAAGATTTTATTTATTTATTTCACAGAGGGAGAGAGATCACAAGGAGGCAGAGAGGCAGGCAGAGAGAGAGAGGGGGAAGCAGGCTCCCCGCTGAGCAGGGAGCCCGATGCGGGCCTCGATCCCAGGACTGAGATCATGACCTGAGCCGAAAGCAGAGGCTTTAACCCACTGAGCCACCCAGGCGCCCAACTCTACCTATTCTTGAGATCATTGCCATATAGCTTATTATTTCTTACCTGGCAATTCTTCCCTATGTCCTGAGAACTAGGAACGTCTTGTATTACAGTGTTTTGGGTTTTTTTTTTGTTTTTGTTTTTTTTGTTTTTTTGGTCACTGAAGGAAGATCTTTCCACTTAAAACCTAACAAATCCTAGCAAATTTACAAGATAATGTAGTCAAGGGATTTGAGACTACCTCTCTTAATAGAGTTTCACAAGGTAGGTTCTGAACTCTACTCTTTATCCACATCCTTTTCTTTCTGCCAAGTACACCCCATTAAAACCAACTGCAGCAAGGCTCGTACCTTTCAATGTCCAAGGAATTCATACAGAAAAAAACCTGCCCATGGCAATGCACTTGTGTGAACTTTTTCCCCCTAAATCTTTCAAAAATGTTAGACACAAGAGAAAAATGGTGTCCTTCAAATGTCTGTGCAGCATTAGGATTCTAACAGCCTAATGTGGTAATATTCCTAAAGCTGTTATTACTAAAATTTTAGATTGGAAACAGCAATAAAAAGAGCAGTTCAACTAAAGAATGAAACAGGAAAAAAAGCAGATGCTTATGTGAATGACAGCATGAAAGAAAACACTGCTTACTGGTTGCTTATCAATGCTAACTGAAACAAACCATTACTCTGTGTTTAATAACATAACAATTTGCAAATAACCAGTGCTCATTAACACAACAAATCCTTTAAGATGTCAAATATTCTGCTAATACAATATTTTACCTACCTACAAGGGAATTATTGCCTAGTGAGGGAGGGAGACTTGACAGACTATATAAGCAGCATATAACTAACAATGCCTTGAGAATGCAAGTAAGGCTTCCTAAAGCTGCTGCGAAGAGATTTGAACCTTGCAGTGAGAATAGAGGAATGCCAGGCAACTGTTAAACAAACAAAACATCTGTGCCCCCCCAATATATATGCAAATGAGCTGGCATTATTTAGGGAACAATAAGAAATTTAGTTCAACCTAGTGTTGGATATGCTTAGAGAAAGAACAATGATGGAGAAGTTAGCTAATAATTAAGGTTAACACCGCATTTTGAATAAGCACAAAAATAAGTAAATCTTACATGGTTCCACATGTCAGGCAGTGTTTAAAACAGTTTACATATATTAACATACAGTTTTCATAACAATCCTCTAAAGCGTATCAAATAAAAATTGCACAGGGTAAGTTAAACAGTCTTTATTCAAGACTCTTACAATAGGGGAGAAAGACTGAACTCAACTCAGCTGAAATTAAAGGCAGGACAGTTTTTAAGCACTGGGATGAATGGAAAAGTACTGAAGAACGTCAATAAGGAGGTTGATCCCTATTGTTAAATTATCTGTGTTTGCTAATTGACAGTTATTGAAGTTTAGCTCCCACTGTCCTATAGAGACTGGGGGGAGGGCGCTATTTTCACGGATGATTGCATTTCAAAGAGAGGGCACCCAGGATCTTGAAAAGGGTATTTCTAGGTTATAAAACTGGCAAGAAGTTGGGAGATCTACATCTGAAAGGGACAAAGAAAAAGTTCATAATTCCAAGTTTTCTACAGTGAATGCTCTAATGAAAAGGGGGAACAGGGGCCTATCGTCAGCAGCAAAACTGTCTAAAGTCTGGTCAAGCTGAGGGTAATGTTCAGGCTGTTTTGGTTAGGTAAATGCTATTACTTTCCCACTTTGTAGATGAAAAAAACTGAGGCATGAAGAGGATAAACAAAGTGCCAATATTATATAGTTTTGCATAATGATTTAGGATTAAAACCCAGGCAGTCTGGCTCCAGAATTCAAGGTCATTTCTGAAACATCTCACTAATTGTTCCATGCTTCTTAGTGCATTATTAATCTTTATTCAAGTAAGAATTTTTGGAGCTATTAGGAAAGTAGTGCGATTTATGTTTTTGGAAGGTATCTCTGGAATTTCTATACTGGATGGAAAGGCACTGAAGTTCATGATACTGGCATAAAGATTTGTGGATCATTTGTATCAATGTAGGTCAATTATAAGGGATAAAAGCTAAATATTTATATTAAGATACTGGAAACAGTGATCCATGATTTTGTGTTTAGCTTGGAGTGCAGATAGAAAGATGGGGCATATCTTTAAAAGAAAATTTCAAGATAAGTCATTTTTCAAGCACTATATTTGAAATTAACGTGGAAGAAGGAAAAAGAAAGGTAGAAAGGAGGAAAAAGAGGAGAAAGAGGCAGTATTCTTAAAGCCTCCTACATCCACAGACACCATGTTGAAGCTTTTTTTAGTTCACAGCCATCCTTCCTTCATCACTCATAATTGGCTCAGGAACTTTCGTGGGGCTGAATTTGTAATGGATTTCCACTAAAAGCATTCTAACTGTTTTCCTTTCTATTAGGACAGGAGATCTAGTCCTCCAATATAAATCTAACCCCTCTGCCCATGATCTGAATTTCATTTTTTCTACCTTCTTCAGATTGTCATACTCTAGATTTTTCCCTTTTTTCTTTTCCTTTTTAATGAACCCTAATAACTGGATTTTTTCCTGTTGGATTAGTAATATGCTCAAGTATGTTCATAAAAAGAAAACCATGCACAATTAGAAACAAAGAAACACAAACCTTACCTTGACCCCACATCTTCCACTGGATATATCGTTCCTTTCATCCCTTTCATAATGATATATCTAAAACAGACAGTGATGTATCCCCATTGTTCTTATATCCAACTCTCTCTTTAACCTGCTATCATCTGCCTTTTGCTCCTACGACACTAGCAACTTCCATTCCCACCAAGAGGAAAAGTGGTATCTAAGTTCCTAAGCTAATAACATTTGAAAGCTTCTGCTAACTTTACCTTCTATCAAGATTCAACCATTTTGACCACTTCCAAATACCTCTCCTGTTGTGTTTTTAGGACAAAGTACCCCCCTTTTTATAGTTTCATTCGCATGTTTAAATTTATTTTTTTTCCATCCATGAAATGGTGGAAATTTTTCAAGTTTCTACCTAAAAAGATTTATCCCTTTTTCCTCCATACTGTATTTCCTCCCTAGAAGAACCACATAAGTTTCCGAGTTTCAAACAGCAGTCATCCACAAAAAAATCAGAAATTTACATCTCCAAAAAATTTTTCCTTTGACCTTCAGACTCATACATCCCACTCATAATTTGACATCTTCCCTTGGACTTTAAAGTAAATATGTTGGAAAGCAAACTCTAAATTTCTCCACAACAGATCCTGTTTCTTTTATATTGTTTACAACTCATACCACAACCTCTTCAAATGTAACAACTGTCATCATTGACATTTTTTTCTCCTGCACTCCACATCCAAAAGATCCTCATCTTCCACTATGTCCCTTCCTATCATTTGTCTAATGGTAAAGGAGATGCTGGACTGTGATTGCTGTTAGGTTCCACATTCTAGCTATAAAATGCATAATTTTATTTCTTTGAGATTCATGCTTTTCTCATAATCAATCAATCCAATAACTCAACCTTGTGTTTTATAAGAGGAAGGCTTAACTGTTTAGGTCAGATATTTATAGAGTCTGTAGTCTGACCTATTCCAATATAAATACATCTGCTCTGGCCTTGTATATGCCTAGGATTTAAGCTTAAGTAGATTCTTTTCAACATTTTCCTTCAATGTTGGAAAATCTATGGTAAGAGTGTAAGACCGGGTTCCAAGTTGAAACTCCAAACTCATGCACAAATCCAAAAGGAATGAAGCGTAGACTTCAAAATCCTAGATAATTAATTACCAACGCCTCACTGAACTCTTCTGGAACTTGTGTCTACAGCATGGAGAGAGGTCAGTAAAACATTTTCCAATAGAATTTCATGCACTTATTTTCCTTAAAAGCACAGTTATTTATTTTCCCTGTCTTACATTTTATTCTAAAGATATATACTTAGGGTTGAAATAATAAAACAATAATCTGTCCACATATGTCTTTCCATAGTTTTCAGGATTACATAAAACAAAACAAGGTGATCATGGGTAAGATTAAATGCACCATATTTAAAAACAACAACAACAATAAATCAGGGGCACCTGGGTGCCTCAATCAGTTAAACCTCCCACCCTTAATTTCAGCTCAGGTCATGATTTTGGAGTCACAGGATTGAACCCCTTATTGGGCTCCACACCTAGTGGGGCATGGGGGCATCTGCTTGAGCTCCTCTCCCTCTCCTTCTCTTCTCCTTCTCTTTCTCCCCCTCTCCCCACTCATTTTCTCACTCTCAAGTAAATAAATCTTTTTTTTTTAAGATTTTATTTATTTATTTGACACAGAGAGAGAGATTACAAGTAGACAGAGAGGCAGGCAGAGAGACAAGGAGAGGAGGAAGCAGGCTTCCTGCTGAGCAGAGAGCCCGATGCGGGCCTCAATCCCAGGACGCTGAGATCATGACCTGAGCCGAAAGCAGAGGCTTTAACCCACTGAGCCACCCAGGCGCCCAAAAATAAATCTTTAAAAAGAGAGAGAGAGAGAAATGTTTGTTTCTAGTTGCTTGCCATAGTTGTATGTCTAAATTTCAATCCAATGAGGATGAGGTTTCCAAAAATTAATTGATTTCTCTTTCTATAAATCATCCCCAAAATAATTTAATATGTAGGTAAATATTAAAACTGCATAAATTGTATCTGGGAGTAGAGAGGAGAAGAAAAATAGCTTATTCTCTTTGGGGCAAAGGTCTCTCAAGGCTATATAGAATAAAGTTGAGAATAAAGCAGGGATCTGGTCTGGTAATCTTAAGATTTAACTTTGTCTTGTATCTCCTTTCAATATCTTTGAATCTGTAATAAACGTAACCTCTACTGAAGACAAAAAGAATGAATTATTCTTCACAAGTAGTTTGAGAACCATATGTATTTTACTAAAGGTTTATAGTATGACTAAGAAGGTTTAACTCACATATTAAAACAAAACTAAATCAAAACAAATAAACAAAAAAGAATCTCATAAAATCCCCAATAGATACTTCCTCCTCAAGTATCATCCTTACACACCAGGCACTGGGTTCACCCTTCTGGATTGATATTTCCCCCAAGACCCAGTTACACATTCCCTGGCCCCTGTCTGCGAGAATACAACTTCCTATTGGGTCTCTCAGTATCTTTTGTTCTTTCTTTTTTTCTTTTTTTTTTTTTTTTT
>LNAC01000127.1:2887437-2959386 GCA_002007465.1 Ailurus styani | reverse complement strand
AAGATTTTATTTATTTATTTCACAGAGGGAGAGAGATCACAAGGAGGCAGAGAGGCAGGCAGAGAGAGAGAGGGGGAAGCAGGCTCCCCGCTGAGCAGGGAGCCTGATGCGGGCCTCGATCCCAGGACCCTGAGATCATGACCTGAGCCGAAAGCAGAGGCATTAACCCACTGAGCCACCCAGGCGCCCTTGTTCTTTCTTTATATCTGACATTCCCCTCAGGAAAAAAAAAAAAAAAGACAAGATATGTATTTTGGGAGGAGGATTGGAGCCTATAAATATTATTGTTCTTTACTGTTGGTTTGAAAACGCACATTTTCGTACACTTTGTTTTCCTCTGGAAGAATGTTACTGACTGGAAAAAGGGACCTATGTCCCTTTCTTCTTTTTATTCGGTTGACTCTTCATACATATTAGGCACTAAATGCATATTACTTAAGTAAATGTGCTCACTAATAAGTGCAAAACTAAAAAGTAATTCAAAACTTAAGGAGGAAAATCAGTGCAAAGAATTGTTTGTGAAAGGAAAACTGTTATACTGACTGGCAGAAAGTTTCACTTTTCTTTGGGTTGTTCTGATATCACCACTACTTTGTTAACTTCACAAAAGCCACCATAGGGTATTTGTTCAGATGAATTAAGCTGAACAACTTCAAAGTTTCAGTTTTTCTAACTGAAAAATGTGTACACTGGGATCAATTGTCTCTTTAGAAAAAAACCTGCTGACATATTAAATAAAATAAATATTCAAAACAAACCAGATTTAAATTCACAACAGCAGGGACTTCAGATGAGCATAATATTATCATGTTATTATTGCAGAACTGAGATTGTTTTTTTGCTAGCTCTAGGAATTTCTGTCATAATGAACTTTCAAATTCCTTCGGTAACTCACTATTAGAAATTATTTGAATCTATACAAGTTATTACAGAATAATAATTCTCAGACTATATGCTAGTGTTGTTTGTTTTGTTGTTTTTGTTTTGTTTAGAATTACTGAGCAACTCTTTTCTATTTGGGATTCACTTATAATAAAATATTGCCCAAATCTGTAAGTGCCCGTAAGTAATATTTTTTCCAGATTTGGGGGATTTATTATATTATAAATCCCTTTTGTGTCATTGGCATGAGTTTTCAATTGTTAATGTTTATCAAGAAATCTACCCAACTAAAATACAATCAGATAACAAAGTTATAATTGCTTCTATTTACTTTACAATAGATTCTAAGCATTTTCTCCTGTAAGAAAACAAATCTTATGAAGGAATAGGTATTAGTTCTTTCTGTGGAAATTAGACAACACAATATGCCTTGACCTCCACATAAGATCTACTGAATCAGAGGTCCCTAGGTTGGGTTCCAAGAATGTTTTATCAAAGAAAATTTAATAGTTGAATTTCATATAAATCCTCGATTAGAAATTGGTATGCTAAAGCCACTCTTTAATGGAGATAGAGGAGTAATAATATCAAATATTTACTGTTTGCTTCCCATGCGATAGCCTTTGCATGAAATCTTTAGTATGCAATTACTTAATACTTGTAAGGACTTTAAGCACTCTGTGCTGTGTGGTAAGTATAATGTTTTATCCTTAGATTTCAGGAATGTAAAATAAGTTGCCCAAAGAAACCATGACAACTGAATATTGGCTCTGGGACTCTTCTATAAGTTTACTCAGTATTTTATCATATGGATACAAATAACTAACAAAAATAATCCAAGGTATTTGGGTATTCAGATGGTTTCCACTTTATAGGATATTAAAAATGTTACTATAAAATAGTGTTATATCCAAATATTTCCCAGAATCAGATTTATTCCCGCTAAGACACATTTCTAAAGCAGATTCATTTCAGGGTGCATTCACATGGATAGTATATCTGTAAAAGTTTTATTTTCCCTTAAAATTTAAAGCATGTAATATGGCAATTGTTATATTGTTTTAACATAATTTTATTTACTAATAGTGATGGTTTTTAGAAGGTTTTATTTTTTCATTATGAAATGCCTCTATATGTCATAGATACTGTGCCACCCTATGTGTTAGTCATGGTATTAACAATAGAAGGTCAGAATGGTAAGAGAGACGGGTACATGACAAATAGATGTGGTAACAGGGAGCCATCATCACTGCTCCTGGTCCTGGAGGGGCATGGGAGAATGTGATTATCAAAACAGAGGGGGGAGGAGAGAGAATGAGAGAGAGGGAGAGATACTTATGTGGACAGTATCATCTGACAAGAAACTTGGATACATGACCAACAACTTCCAATAAGAAATCAGTAGGAATAAATATCTTGACTCTGTTTCTCCCACTCTCAGTCTTTTTCTACATGGACCCTCAATAGAATAAACCCAGTCTGAGGCCACAGATCAGCACACCTATTTCGCTGCTTTCTAGGGCAGCAGAAAGATGGAAAGTGACTTGGAGAAGCAAACAAAAAATATACCGCATAAACCTTCAGAGTCATCTTCTCAACCATAAACTAGAATTCATTAATCAACATTTTCAGAAGGGAAAGTGGGTTAGCAGGGATAACAGAAAATAACCTAGGGCTTCAACATACCTTCGGTCAAAACCAGACTGAGTTACAAATAACTAAATGTTTCCTCTAGCGTAAGCACTGCACTCTGCTCTCTTTTATCTTTTAATAATAAGTTTTGTACAATGTAAGGCAAATAAATATATGACAGGTATTGGATAATTCAGCAAGGTAAAAAACAAGCAAAGATGACAATATGTTAATTCTAATATAAATTTCGTAAGAATTTAAAAATATATTTGCTCTTTTGGGGCACCTGGGTGGCTCAGTGGGTTAAGCCTCTACCTTCAGCTCAGGTCGCTCTAAAAGCAGGTATAAATTTAGGTAGGGAAAAATGTTTAAAAATAAAAGGGTATATACTCTTAGAAGAAAACAAGAAGAATTTTCATGGTCTTGTATTTGGCAATGTTTTCTTAGATATGACACCAAAGCATAAGCAACAACAACAACAATTGACAAATTGGGAGATTAAAATGTAAAACTTTTGTGCAAAGGACACTAGCAAGAAGTTGATAAGACAACCCAAAGAATGGAAAATATTTCCAAATCATACATCTGATAAGGCTGTAGTTCCCAGAATATATAAGGAAATCTTACAACTCAACAACAAAAAGAAAAAACAACCCAATTAAAAATGGACAAAAGACACAAATAAACAATCTTTTCTTCAAAAAAGGTACACAGAAGACCAAGGGTTGCATGAAAAATGGCCAACATCATTAGTCATTAGGGGAATATAAATCAAAACTATAATACCCCTTCTTACTTAGTAGGATGACTACTATGCAAAAAAACAGAAAATAACAACTGTTGGGGGGATGTAGAAAAACTGAAACCACTGCTGATAGGAATGTTAACTCGTGCAGCTGCTGTGAAAGAGTTTGGCAGTTTCTCAAAATGTTAAACATATAGCTACCATATAACCCAGAAATTCCATTCTTAGGTATATAACCGAAATATCTGAAAATTAGAGTTGAAACAAAAACACATACACAAATGTTTACAGCCATACTCACTGTAATAGCCAAAGGTGGAAAAACCCAAATGTCCATCAACTGATGAGTGAATAAGCAAAATGTAATGTATCTATACAATGGAATAGTATTTAGCGATTAAGAAACCATTAAGAAGTACTGGTACATGCCACAGCATAGCTGAATCTCAGAAATGATACGCTAAGTAAAAGAAACCAGAAATAAAAGGTCACATATTATATGATTCCACTTATATGAAATACTCAGGGTCGGTTATGTCATAAAAGGCAGGTAAAAGATAGGTTTTTGATTACTGGAAGACAGGAAAACAGGTAGAGGCTACTTAATTGGCATGAGAATTCCTTTTGCTATTATGAAAATATTTTTGTAGAGGTGACGATTTACACATTTTGAATGTACCAAATGAAGTGCACACTTAAAATGTTAACTCTATGTTATTTGAATTTTACCTCAATAAAAATTTAAAAAATAAAGGGTGGCTTGGATAACCAAATTTTAAATTAGAATGAATATAGTCATAATAATTCTAAAAGATGTTAGCCACTTGTGTAAAATTGTTAATTAAAATGTCATCTACTACAACAAACCATATTTAGTTGAAATAAAGAGCATATCCATTTATCTCATTTTATTTTATCTTACTTTATTTTTAAAGATTTTATTTATTTATTTAACAGATAGAGATCACAAATAGGCAGAGAGGCAGGCAGAGAGAGGGGAGGAACCAGACTCCCTGCTGAGCAGAGAGCCTGATGCGGGCCTTGATTCCAGGACCCTGAGATCATGACTTGAGCCGAAGGCAGAAGCTTTAACCCACTGAGCCACCCAGGCGCCTCATTTATCTCATTTTAAACTTTATTTTTACCAAGATAAAATATCCTTAAAGAGTATTAAAAAGATCAAAATGCATATATACCAAAAGTTCTTAGCAGTTACTGTATAAACAAAAAAGCACTGTATAGTGAAAATAAAGGACATATTCTACTAATTTAAAAATGTTTTGTCCATAATACCTAAATTTTCTGTTCACATGCCTATTTTCATTATAGCCCTAAACAAAATTACTTTATTCCTTATTTATGAGAATTATATAAAAATAAAGAATCAAAACCTTTCATAAAATTACTAGTGGTATGCTACCACTGTAGTCCATTTTTCTGTTGTAAAATGTTGGGCGTTCAATTGTCATAATAAGAATGTCAGCTCTCCCATTTGCTTACTTGATATCTATGGGATATGCACTTCTCCGTAATTACAGCATAAAATACTAGACTTAATGGAAGCTCTCAATGGATTCATAATGACACAATCTAGCCTTTGACCAAAGCTGGCTTGAAATGTCTGATAACTTACACAATTGATATGCTAAGTTCCAAAAGTCTTTTTTTTTTTTTTTCACTTTTTAAGTTCCAAAAGTCTAAAGCCTTATTTACATAGGAGCCTATAGAGCTTATTAATCCAAACCCATCATATCTGGATCGTATTACCTCTTAACGAACAGAATGAATTTACTGAATTATTTGATGATATGCCTTCGTCTTTTTCAGAAGGCAGCTAGGGAGAAATTTTTTTATTTAAAAAGTCTTTCAAAACTGTACTCAAACATATTGCCTATTTTAGTGCTGAAAATACTTTATGTAAGTATTTCTAAAATAAATGGTTGATAAAATTGTTGCTGACAAAAAAAATGGCCTGTTTCAGGGGAATGGGAGTATTTCCTTTAATTCTTCCACAGAAAAACCTGAAACTCCCTTATCTCCTACTTTACCTTGGCTTTCCAGGGAAACTCAAAACTGAAGTAGTAAACAAATACAACCATTACTATTTATTTTCCAATTTAAATTGTCATCTGATATTGAAATAAAATATTTATTTGTATTTTAACTGCTCAAATATATGGGTCTGTCTCAGATTTTGGTCACAGAAGAAAAATAAATCAACAAAAGGAAAACAAAGAAGTAAAAGAAGTAAAATAGTAAAATTTAAAATGGAAAGAAACATATCAGCAAATTACTATAAAGAAACATTATTATGTTACTGTGAAATTTACAATCATTTAACAACTGTTACTTAGGATTTTAAAATCAGTTGACTTTTTTGTAGATGTTACTTTCTGCATTCACAACCTGATTTAGTGAATAAACCATTATTTTATAGATATAGATATTAATCTAATGAAATTTTAACAGATTTATTTTCCTTCCTTCCTTCCTTCCTTTCTCTCTTTCTCTCTCTCTCTCTCTCTCTCTCTTTCTTTCTGAGACAGAGAGTGTGTGCGGGAGTGGGAGTGGGAGGAAGAGGCAGAAGGAGAGGGAGACAGAGAAACTTAAGCAGGCTCCATGGGCAGCACAGAACCTGGTGGCAGGGCTCCATCTAACGACCCTGAGATCATGACCTAAGCTGAAATCAGGAGTTGGCAACTTAATCAACTATGCCACTAAGGGACCCCTATTTTAATAGGTCTATTGAGCAAGATTAACAATTACAGATTCACATGCAGTTATTAGAAATAACATAGAGAAACCCCACGTAAATTTTACCCAGTTTCCCCATGGTAACATCTTATAAAACTAATGTACAGTATCACTATTAGGATGTTTACATTTTAAAATCCATTGACTTATTTCAGATTTCCCATTTTATTTGTCTTCATTTGTGTGTGTGTGTGTATATATTTAATTTTGTCTAATTTCATCACGTGTAGGTTCTCACATCCACCAAAAGAGTAAAGACATAAAGCAATGCCATATTCACAAGGATCCTTCTTGTTGCTCTTTAAAAGCAACTCACATGTCTCCCAAGCCTATATCCACTCTAACCCATAAAAACCACTAGTCCACTTCTATAATTTTGCCAATTCAAAAAAGTTACATAAATAAAATCACATGGCATGTTACCTTTTTGAATTGGCTTCTTTTCAGGCAGAATAAATCCCTGAAGTTTCATCCAAGCTGGTCATGTATCCATCAATCATATATTCCTCTTCATTGTTGTGGATGTATCAGAATTTGTTTAACCACTCACCTATTAAAAGTCATCTCTGTTGTTTCCATTTAGGATAATATGAATAAAGCTGTTCTGGGCATGCGTGTACAGGTTTTGTGTGAACATAAATTTTCATTTGTCTGGGATAAATGCCCAGGAGTAAAAGTGCTGGGTCATATGGTAATTTCATTTTAAGTTTTATAAGAAATTTTAAAACTGTTTTCCAGGGTGGCTTATGCATTTCCACCAGCACTGTATAAGTAATCCAATTTTTCTATGTCCTCTGAAGCATTTGGGGTCACCATTTTTTTCCCTTTAATTATAGCCATTTGATAGTCTTGTGAAATCTCACTGTGGTTTTAATTTACATTTCCCTATTGCCTAATAATGTTGAATATATTTTTATGTTGCCAGCTGTATAAACCCTCTGGCAAAATGTCTGCCGAAGTCATTTTCCCATTTTCTAATCTGTAGGTTTATGGAGTTTTCTGAATTTGAGGAGTTCTCAGCCATTATTTTTTTCAAATACTCTTTTATCCCCACCTTTCACTCCTTTTTTTGGAACTCTGATGATACAAATACTGGATATTTTGTTATTGTTCCACATATCCTAGAGTCACTTTTCATTTTTTTTCCACTTTCTTTTCTCTGTCAAATTGAATTAATTCTACTGATGTTTCCTTAAATTACTGCATTTATTCTCTATCATCTTCACTCCACTAGTAAGCCTATTCAACATATATTTTTAAAACTTTTAGTTTTATTTTGCTCTTCTATAATTTCATTTGGTTCTTTTTTATAACTTTTCTTTGTTGAAATTAACTAGTTTTATCTGTTTCAAGAGTATTTGTGATTTCTTGTTGAGACATTTTTATGACCATTGCTTGAAAAATCCCTGTCAGATCCCTATATGCATTTCATTTGCCTTTTCATTCCGGTCAACTTGTGATTACATTTAAGATGATTTATTTGATTAATAAATTTTTTAACCCAGGAGTTTCAATTGTTTTCAGGAATAGTGTCAGTCCACTGTATTTCAAGAAATAGAAGGCAACCTAAATACTTTTCTAAACATTTATATCATAATATTGGTCTTCTCAAAAAGGCCTTAAAGTTTTTTTTTCTCTTTTATCACCACTCCCGCAACACACACCCATACAAATCTGGTTTTCTTCTTACATGAACAATATTTTAATGTTACAAGTACTCCTCAGTGTGAACCTGATGCAATTCATCTTGAAAAGTTTTCTGATGATTTCACCGATTACTATCTATATGACCTTGTATAAGTCATTTAACCGCTTGCTGCCTCAGTTACTTCTTCCATTAACTAAAGAATAATAATACTGCCTACGTAAAGGGAGTTCTCTTTTTCTTTTTCTTTTTTTTAAATTTTATTTATTTGAGAGACAGAGAGAGAGAGAGAGAGAGCCCAAATGGGGCAAGGAGCAGAAGGACAGGGAGAGAATTTCGGGTAGACCCTACAATTAGGGTGAAGCCTGATGCATGGCTCAATCTCAGGACCCTCAGATCATGACCTGAGCCAAAACCAGGAGTCTGATGAGTAACCTACTGAGCTCCCCAGGCACCCCCTAATGGGAGTGTTCAAGGTTAAACAAGATGATTAATTCCAGTGTGTCAAACGTGTGCCAGATACTATTTAAGGCACTGGGCCTTCAGCAGTGAAATAAAGACAAAACAAATTACTGGCATTTTGGAGCTTTCAGTCTCTTTAGGAAAAGAATGAATACCCAAACACTGTTGGCGAACAAACAAATGTCAAGGCTCAATGACACAAGAAAAGTAGTAAGTGGATGAGTGAGGCCTATGAGAATGTTGATTTCCTTCAGTTTGGAGAGACTGAAATATACACTCAATAAGAGGATTACCCTCACAAGCCCTTTGAGATCCTTACCTTGCAAATGTCTTTCCCCACTACTGTATTTTTATGTTTAATTAAAAGTAAAGGATAGCCAATATTTATTGAGTACTCACTGTATGGTAAGTACAGTACTCCAACCTATGCATGTGTAATTTTATTTCATTTTTATGAGACTATGAGATAGTCTTTAAAGCAAATATCACTTCAGTGAAAATTTCCCCAATAATACCAGACTGATTTAAAAAATTTCCTCTTTCCTCTATTCTAAATATTAATATAAGCTCATATAGGTTTTATAACATTTATATACATGAGCAATAATAAAAGAAAATATGATCTAGGGGTGCCTGGGTGGCTCAGTCAGTTAAGTGGCTGCTTCCAACTCAGGTCATGATCCCAGGGTCCAGGGATCGAGCCCCGCATCAGGCTCCCTGCTCAGGGGAGAGCTGCTTCCTCCTCTCCCTCTACCTACCGCTCTGCTTACTTGTGCTCTCTCTCTGTGTGTGTCAAATAAGTAAATCAAATCTTAAAAAAACTGATCTATCCAAGTGTAATGATGATAACATCGAGAGGATTCATGCCTTTATTCCTACCTGAACAATTCCCTATAGCTAATTTTACATAGATTGTAATACATACCTGATATATACAAATGTTTTTATCCCATGAAATAAAGATCACATATAAGTATTTGTGTTTATTTCTTAATTAAAATGCAAATTGACAATGGTATTTCTAACATTAATACATATATAGCGCTTTTTTAATTGTAGAGAATAGATGTTAATTCCAAAGTTTCACCTACTTTCAGACTACATTTTTAACTTTTAAATTGAAAACCTTTCTAAAACCTTATAAATTAGAATTGGTATTTTTCTAAGTTAGCAACACTGTCAACCATAAAACAGAGGGCAAAAACATTCAGCTAAGCATTGCACAAGTTCAGGAATGTTTTAACTGTGAAAAGAGAGTCCATTTAAATTGCACCTAACCCTAATTAAAAAGGCTTTAAAATGCTATGACTTAAAGTGAGAAAGAATTCGTACAATTCAGTATCAAAAATAGTAACAAAAATGTCCCTAACATAAAGTCAAAGAAAATATAACCTAAATTATCATAAATATAATACTAAACTGGAGTTAAACTTATTTTTTTCCAGTTTTAAGGCTAATTAGGAAAAGTTTCTAAAGGTGAACAAAGTAATATTAACTCTAAATGACTAAGTATTGTTAAAAGAGAAAAATACAATATATAAGAAAAGTATGCAATAAAAATATAGTAGAAATATACAAAAGTGAAATCCTGCTATAACTTGGTTATTCCTTTAAATATTAGATATATATAAAAAGCAAAATACTTGAAAACTTGTTATCTATAAATATGAGAGATATGGAATTTCTGTATCTGGAAAACAAAGGTAAAAAATTATTCATACTCAATATTTATTTTTATAGGTTATGTGCCAGAAACCATGTCCTGCAATAATCGTGTAGTAAAGATAACTCTTGTGATTACTTTTTTTAAAAAATATTTATTTATTTATTTGTTTGAGAGAGAGAGCACACAGAGGAAGAGGGAGAAGCAGTCTCCCTGCTGAGCAGGGAGCCATATGTGGGGCTCCATGCGGGGCTCCATCCCGGGACCCTGGATCATGACCCAAGGTGGAGGCAGATGCTTAACCGACTGAGCCACCCAGGTGCCCCATCTCTTTTGATTATTAGTTGCATGATGTATAAAGGAAAACTACTTTAAGAAAATAAATTAATCAGAATAATGGTAAGTATATGGTTTGAAAGAGATGGAGATAATACTATGAAAGCTTATAATCAGGAGATACAACCTGATCTTTGTGAGATAGGAAATGAATCTAGATATTTTCTGGATAAGTGATGTATGAATTAAGTTGGAAGGACTGAAAAAAAATTAACAATGGTAAGCACAGTTTATTTCAGAGATTATTAACAGATTTTTTTGAATCATTATGTTTTTCCTGAAAAAATCTTCACCACTGGACTTTGATGCTCTTTTAATATATGGAGGGTTTGAATTGGTGTTTACTGCCCCTTTTTCACAAGTGAAGCCACAGAACCATCACTTCAGGGAGTCTTATGCAAGCAGAACTCTGGTTGAGATAGGGAAGATATGGTAAAGAACAGGAAGAATGGAGAAGAGGAAAATAGTTTTTCCCTCTCTAGTTTTAATAAAGATTAAACTAGAAGATTAAAAAGGTCAGAAGGTCCTTATGTCCCTCCAAGAATAAATACGACAATGTCACATGTTTTCTAGAGCTCTGATGCAAAGGTTTTAAATTAGCAATAAGATAAAAAAGTGATTGAATGAGCAGGGAGATGTACTGTTCAATTAGGGGAAGATATAGATTAAATAAGCATTTTGCCTTATGATGGAGGTGTGTAACTTCATGCCCTACAGAAATTAGAAATGACTGACCTTGAAAGACTGAATATTTTTCACATGAACTTATTACCTGAAAGGAGACTCAGTTTTCTCACTAAATGAGAAGGACTTTAAGAGAACATGACACTACAGTCACTATGGCTCTTGCATGACCTTCGTTCTTACACCTATTTTTCACAGCCTTTTCTTGCCCTTGACCTTAGTCCTGGCCACTGTCTCACTCCCCTCACCTTTGTTAAACATAAATTACCCAATCAACAAATGTTAAATTGCAAAAGTATTTCCTTCCTCTTTGGAGAACCATTTTTGATCAACTATCCATGAAATCAGATGAACTTTGACACCTCTATCTACAGCCCTATAAATACTGCGTGCGTGTGTGTGTGCACATGTGCGTTTTGCGCGTATGTGTTTTTTTCCCAAATTAGAACATTCCTTTGGAGTCATATGTTGCAGTATTCTGAATAAAAGGCTTATGCTTAATAACGTTCTGGTTGATTTTCTTCCACAAAATACAGTTTTACTCAAGCTGTATCACTAGGTCTTGCAATTACTGCTTATACAACCTTACTCTGCAAATGGAAAATCAGTACAAGTAAAAAGGAAGCAAACTCTGTTCTCTTTTTAACCATCTTCTTCTTCTTCTTCTTTTTTTTTTTTGTTATTGTGTTTTGGTTGCTAGACATTAAGAAATGAGCAACACACTGTGAAGAACATCCTCCCTGCCTTTTTCTTGTGGGGGTCACAAAGTTGTAAATAAAGTACCAATGTTAATTTTTTTTAAAGATTTTATTTATTTATTTGACAGAGAGAGAGAGAGAGAGATCACAAGTAGGCAGAGAGGCAGGCAGAGAGACAAGGAGAGGAGGAAGCAGGCTCCCCGCTGAGCAGAGAGCCCGATGCGGGCCTTGATCCCAGGACCCTGGGATCATGACCTGAGCTGAAGGCAGAGGCTTTAACCCACTGAGTCATCCAGGCGCCCACCAATGTTAATTTTAATAGTCTTAAAGGGGGTATGCTCTTTGGACAATTACATGGTTTCTTTTAATGTAAGGAAATGGGAATAATATATATCCATACATTGTCAGTGACCAAATTCTGTGAAATCTTATTCAAAACACTAAAGTTAAAATTAATATTTTACATTAACATTTTAAGATAGGACAGTTAATTAAAATCAAAATATTTTCATGACTGGAACTAGAATCCAAAAAAGTTACCTTTCTGTTATACCATAGACACTTTATAACAATATTGTGAATTCAAGTATTAGATTAGGGAATGTGGATGATATATACATTGAACATCTCTTAATTGTCTCTTAATCTCTCAACAATTAAACACAAAATTGATCGATGGATATCACATTTCACAAACAAAAAAAATGAAACCATTTGGTGATTTCCTTTATTTTTTGTTTACTTCGAATTGGTTTTAAAAAAGATCAGAATGTAAATCTCAATTTGCCTTTGAAGGTCATATTTTCTTGGTTAGAATCAGAGATAAATGAAATAAAATCCTCAGCTGATAAATGAATTAATAGATTTAAATGATGCTATTTTACTTATAGCTATTATAGAAAAGTAGATAGGTTTTATAATTTAGTCAGTATATTACCTAATGATCACATTTGTTCAATAGTAAGATCTTTTAAAACTATCCAATTATTAATGTACTTATAGTAAAATTATAGGGAAACATTTTATTACCAAATAAATTTAATACACAACAATCTTGATCAAAATGTTTCTCACAGTCTATTTGCAGAACAAAGCCTTTCTTCACGTTTATAGTTGGATATACAGACCTAAGTTAGAACAATAAGTCAGATTCCTATTATTACATTATTTCAATATAAAACTCTTCTAAATAATATCCATAAATTTAATAAATGTTATTTTCACTAAAGAGTTATCAGCAAAAAGACTATTCAAAACTATTGTCTCCAAGTAATGAATGAGTTGGCGTTAGTTGCATGACTCAGTTCTGTTTTCACTTTCAGTTCACTCCTACATCTATCTGAATTGAAAATAATGTGACAGGAGTTACACTGCCAACTAAAATACTTCATTTTTTTCCCTAATGGATTTTTTCCCCCAAATTACATTCTAGTTTGCTACAAGGTCAATAAAAAATTTATAAAAAGCTCCAAAATTAAATGTACAAAAATCTCCCTTTTTTAAGCGAAATAAAGTCTTGAAAGAGAATTACATGGTGAGATAGTTGATGGATGGTCAACAGTGTACAAGGCTTATAAACTTTTTATTGTTAGAGAACTGAAGTGGACATTAAAAGGTGATTATCTTAGCACTATTTCTACCACTAGCCGAATGCATGATGGTAAGTCCTTTAGTCATTTTTTCCCTTCTTTTCCTCATATAAAAACAAACAAACAAAAATAAAACCTTGAAGTAGTGCCAGCAAGAAGGTAAGCTGCCCTAGACCCTTCTTCTTCACACAAACACACCGATATAGCAGTAATTTACTGACAAATGTCCTTTGTAAAAAACCAGAAATTAATTGAAACATCCCTGCACCTGGGATAATGTGAAAACAGACTCACCAAAGCCAGGAGGGAGATATGGGACACCCTCTCACCAGACGCCCTGCTCCCAATGCCATGCTATACCCAATTAGAAAGAGACTCATAGATCCTTGCTTTATCAGGGAGGGGAAAAGTCCAATTCAAATTCAGTGCCTCAACTTTCTAATGGAGTTCCCAGAAGACCATCCTCCATTAATTTTCAAGCTCTGAAGAATCTAGCAAAGTTTAGTAACCTCGGTTAGAATACAGGTGATAGTGATAGCTTTGGCTGGCAAACACCACTGATCCTATCCTGTGTAGCACAGAGCAAACAGATGAAAAACTCCAGCTGTCAGCACTGTGATGTCTTGATATTCAAACTGGCAAAGACCATTACCATTATATTTACTTTACTTACTGTGTTCTGTATTGATAATATTCTATAGAAATTATATAGCATTCTAGATAACTCTATAGAAAATATGTAGGAATCTTACTAAAATTAGGTTGGCAAACTACACACCAAGGAAACTAGCATATATACATACAAGAATCATCAAGAAATATGAACAAAATGCACACACTTTCAATCACAAGAATATACTGGGGATGTAATGTACAAGCATGATGATTATAGTTAACATTGCTATATGATATATATATATATACATATATACATTTTTAAGAGAGTAAATCTTGAGTTTTCTTCACAAGATATTTTTCTTTTTTGCTTACTCTTTTTATTGTATTTATATGAGATGTAGATGGTAATTAACTTACTGTGGTAATCATTTCATAATATATATGAGGCAAATCACTATGCTATATACTTTAAATTTATACAGTGATGTATCTCAACTATATCTCAATAAAACGGGGGGAGACTCCAAAAGTGAAGAGTTGCAGTTTTAATTTACATTTTGTGAAGATATTTTCTTTTGAAAAAATCAGCTTAATATTTCTGTATTTAAATGATGGGAGTCCTTATTAAGAACCAAAGGCTTTGTTTGTGCTGATGATTCAAATGTGGAATCAGTTACATTTGGGACATGGAGATGCCCATTGACTAGAGAGGAAGAACACAGTTCTAAAAGCACACAGGTAATGTGCATGCCATAAGACAGATGCGTATAGCACAAAAACTCAGATAAGATGGCATGAATTCTGCCCTCAGCAGAGCAAGCAGCTAGGAAAGTCCTTCCTAGAAAAGTGACATTTGAACTAATAAGCCATATGTGTTATTTTTTAGGTTATGATTAAAATGAAATTATCAGACTGATTATATTCTTCTTACAATCCTACAGATATTTAGGAAAGCAGGGAAAGTCTTTTCATAAAGGAACAATCTTGTTTACTGCTCTAGGCCATTTTTTCAAAATTATTCTCATTAGCATGAAAACACCAAACATATTTTATATTTCATGTAAAACATATTTAGAAATGGATACTGGCTTCCAATTTTTTATACCGTCTGGCCCAGATGACACCTGGAATTCTGAAGCTTTTAGATCTTAGAAAGATAATATGAATACACACTAACATACTATATGTGTACCGCTAGTGCACCGTCATGTGTATGAGGTCTGGGGCAACACCCTGCATTTAAATACAGTGCAAAAATTCTGGGTATTCACAATGACGAGGTTTATAAAGACTCGAGTACATTCATATCAGTTCGATTTATGTTTTGCTACCAATGCACATGCCACAAATTTAAGGAAAAAATGTTTTTTTGAGATGTTTAGACTTTGAAATTAATAAAAGGGATTGCAAATCTGCAAATGATTGAAAGGTTTAAAATAAGTAAATTTTACTTCAGTGTCAAAGGAATAGTGAGAATGGCTGCGTATATTATACATGGCAGAGGTTTCTCTTTTGTAGGAAGCCACCACTGTTATTGCTGCATGGGTCTCATTTACACTTGTACTTGGAGACATGTATACTTGAGCCAAATAGTAATAGACACAAAATCCAGCTACTGCAGCACAAGGCTCACTGAAACACATCTTTAGCTTAAATACGAAAGAAAAAAAAAAGAAGAAAGGAAAGGAGGAAAGGGAAAGGGAAAAGGAAAAGGAAAGGAAAAGGACCATGATTCCACAGTAATTTTTTTAAATTATTTTTTATTTTTTTCACAGTGACTTTTAGAGATGTGTTCACTGTGAGGCTGAGGACCAGGAGTCATAACTGGGAACTCACAATCTAAAAAAATTAAAAATACAACTGACTGCATTAATGAACTCATCATTGTACGTAAAAATAATGAACTTCAGTTTCTGGATAAAATTGAAAATAGTCATTAGGTAAAATCAATGTATGACTGGTTTTAAACAAGCAGAGACCCTTTTTTTTTTTTTTAAGATTTTATTTATTCATTTGACACAGAGAGAGAGAGAGAGAGAGATTACAAGTAGGCAGAGAGGCAGGCAGAGAGAGAGAGGGGAGAGGAGGAAGCAGGCTCCCCGCTGAGCAGAGAGCCCGACGCGGGCCTCAATCCCAGGACCCTGGGATCCTGACCTGAGCGGAAGGCAGCAGCTTTAACCCACTTGAGCCACCCAGGCGCCCGCAGAGACCCTTTTTTAAGTTTACTATTGAAAATCTAAACTCATCTCAAATCTAAAACAATGTATGAAATGTACAGGAACATCAATACTTCCTTAGTATTCAAAAGCTTTGAAATGTAGGAATTCCAAAATACATTTAAAAAAAAAGAAGTGTTTACTTTTTAACCAGGTCTTACCTTTACCAAGTCGTATGTGTAAGTATGGTTAACTCTGATGTGGAGATGAGAGTTGTCAGTTATTTATTGTAGATTTGGGAAATTGTATCCAAAGAGCTGAAACTAACACAATAGAAACAGAGAAAGAAAGCTAGAATTAACAGAAAATCTTCTATTTAATGTTATTAGCAATGATTCCAGAGACAAACCATATTAGGGGAAGGAAGTTATCTAGTTATCTGATTACCTATGACATCATTAAAGAGCCTTTCCAATTAAAAGTATTTTCTAGAAGAAAACCCTTGGTGCTGAAATCAATATAGAGAAATCAGACAATAGTGAGTTTTAATCAAAGCTTCTCCACTTTCTAGTTGTGTGATTTTGATCAATGTATCCAATGTCTCTGACCTCAGTTTCCTCAGCTGATCTAACCAGAGTAGTCTTTCCACAATTTCCTTTCTGTAAATTGATTAAATCTATAATTCTAGCATAGGATCTTTGCTTGAAGTAAGTATAAATGTAAATAATTTAACACAGGTCACAAAACATTGCAAGCTCTTCATGACTGATATTTGCTATGTATTAATTTTATCTATAATCAGTAAGTCCAATTATATTCATATACCAAATTTGGGTATGTATTAAGGTTGGCAACTCTCATAACTTCACTAATATTCTCTCAGATCGCTAGCTGACTTCTGTTCTAATTTTTCCCTGGGATGGAAGACATTACAGTGTGCAATCAGAACTAACATAGAACACTTTGTGTTTCCCTAGAGGTGATACCCACCATCCACCATCTACCTCCTGCTCTGCCTACAGGCAAACTTTTCTAGCAATAGCAGTTGTCTAACTTTATGATCATGACACACAGTAAAAAATTTCTTTTTATAGTAAGCACATCACAGTACTCTCCCCCAACACACAATACTCTTCCCCAACACAAAACTTCATGTAAATAAAACAAAATGTTCTTAAAAACATATGCACTCTCAAAACTATTATTCTATTTTATCTTAAGAAATACTTTGATTAACGTGTTGCTACTGAAAGTTTAAAAACCCATTGGCCTTAAGAAAAATAACCTGATATAAAAACATTCAAATGAGAAATTATTGTATTGGATTTTAGTAGTAATAAGGAGAAATTCATGTTTCTTTTGTATTATTTTCAAATTTGTTAGATATTATACTGTTCACCACAGTGTATGTCGATTTTGTTATCTTCAAAATAAAAGTTGTGATATTTCCCATTTATAAAACTTGTAAAAGAGTAATCACACTGGTGCTTACGGAGTATAGATCATATGTAAACTTACATAAATGAACTGATTAAGAAAGACATGGATCTAATTTCAGCATTGTTCTTTCCTACTTAACATTAGATTAAAGAAATAAAGAATAAAAAAACATGTTTTCTTATAATATTAAACTTTTCTTATATAAGCGATAGCAATTATCTTAGTTATCTGAGGGGTTATCTCTACTGAAGTTATCAAATTATTAGTGGGGAAGTAAAATATTTCAACTGTGATTCTCTTCTCCTAAGATAGGATTGCTTTTCCTAGTCTCATGCCCAGTCAAATAGTATACCATCGGGCAGTGTATAGCTTCTGACATTTGTTGAAGATTTACTATATATAAAATATGACTGAAGCTTCAAATAGCAGAATGCCTAATGCTCTTCTTCCTCAAAATAAAAAGTAATTTTTCTGCAACGTGTCACATTGAAAATTTAAAAATAAGCAGTTAGTGGGCGCCTGGGTGGCTCAGTGGGTTAAAGCCGCTGCCTTCGGCTCAGGTCATGATCCCGGGGTCCTGGGATCGAGGCCCACATCGGGCTCTCTGCTCAGCAGGAAGCCTGCTTCCTCCTCTCTCCTCTCTCTCTGCCTGCCTCTCTGCCTACTTGTAATCTCTCTCTCTGTGTGTCAAATGAATAAATAAAATCTTTAAAAAAAATAAAAAATAAAAAAATAAAATAAGCAGTTAGTTGTAAAAAATGAGTATTATTGAAACATATTTAGATTATATATTTTAAGACTATTTGAACAAAGATATCAAAATACCAGTAAGGGTGTTTTGGGTATTCTTTGAAGCACAGGCCTAATGATTTGCTCAAGGTCACAGCGCTGACCACTGGAAGATTTAGGTTTGATTTTGAGTGCATCTGCCACTTCGTCCTAGGACCCAAAAATCTCCCCTTATTATAAAAACCATCTCCTCTGACATAGAAAATATAGTTTTAATATGTAGACCAAAGCTGAAAGAAGTTGTAGTTTTTCTCAGTCTTATTTCAAGCTTATCAATTCCTTGTTCTACTTATAATTGTGTGTAGTTAATACACATGATTTTTTAATTTCAACACTTATGATACATTTACATTAAATAGAGGATGCCAAAAACAATGGTTATTTCCTTGAAGATTCTTTGTCCCTAGTAAAATATGACCAGATATACTTTCATATAATTTAGCTTAATGCTGGCTGTTGCTATTTCCTATAGAATTTACATAAAGTACAGGCCTGCGGAGTTAACTTCAATAATCAAACTGGGTGAAAGTATTTTCATTTTATTTCTCTCCATTTTAAAAAAATGAACCACAATAGGGCCCAACTATTTTTATGTCTCTTCAGATCAAAAACATTAAAAGATGTAAATGTATGGGTTGAAACAGTCTGTCATTGAAAAGCAAAACCACTGCATAAGACACAGCAAAATTGTGTACCCCCCTGACTGCAACAAAATGATAATATGTTTTTGATGCATGCATGCTTCATATACACAACATAAATGTCAAATCACTTACCATGATTCTTAATTTAGAATTGCCTATTAATCCATGAGATTCAACTGTCTCTGAAGACTTAAAAATTTTAATATTTGAGTAAGTCTCTGCCTTAAATTGTCTGCTTCGGTAATTTCATTATGTTTCATTATGGATGTCTCCATATATGCATAATTCACAGATAAATACTTTAAGTAGGAAGCTATTTTGTCTTCAGTATTCAGAAGATTAAGTAAAGATGGTTAGGGCAATGGAGATCATCTAAAGAAAATATAAAAGACTTTCTGTCTTTCAAAGTGTCCTTTACAAAAAAATCTAAATTTCCCAAACTGCTAAACTCAGCATCTGAAAAGGAGATGGATTCATTCTAGCCACAGAGAGGAGATGCAAGAACCATTCAACTGTGTAAACCAAATAAAACCCTTGTCTAAAACTCCATGAACAGATTTTTTCACCTGTTCTTATAGTGAAGCTTACTAGGGTACAGTGGGCATCTAGCCAGCAGCTGAGAGGCAGCAAGAAAAGAGAAATGCAAGAGGAGAAAAAGTAATTCACTAAAACAAATTTACTGGAAACCTTTGGGCACCTGCCAACCAGGATGAAAGCAAAGCAGAAAAACAAATTATATCAACATCAACATAACTTTACCAATGGAAAACAGAGGTATGAAAACAGTAATAAGCTTCTCCAAAAGGTTATTACGAGTCCATATTTTGGAATAAAGACTGGCAATCTCCAAAGGCAAACCTGGTTGTGATGTTTTAACATATCTGAGGATGTTATATCTTAAATATATTTTCCCATAAACATTACATAATAGATGACAATTAGATCATCATGCCAAAAGCAAGTTCCATCAGCAATAGTACATGCAATGGCTATAATTGTCTGATGGTATAGTCGTCTCTGTGTGAAATGACATATCTAGGGGAAAGTACATTCCCATTTCCATCTTGAGAGATTAGGATCCTCTTTCCTATTGCCACCAAGTAGGAGGATTTCTGCTAGTAGGGGAAATTTGCTATGAAGAGTGTCTTCAGGACAGGAATCCTTTCCTACAAGGTGGGCTCCAAGAATAGAGAATCAGATATTAAGCACTGTTAGTGGTCACCATGGAGTGACATGAGAGTTTACTGTTCAAGAGTATGAAGATATGCAGAAACAACCTCAGATAGTAGCCATTTTTATCTTTTTAACTTTTGGAAGGGGGGAAGCTGTGACTTTTTTCCAGTTGTAAGAAAGAATCCGCTGCTTCCTTTATTTTTCACATTTTCATTACCTCTTTCCGAAAACTATGGTATGCTTTTCTTCAAATTACTGTAGAAAATTATACAGCATTCATTCCTTCCCTGTATCTCTGTCAGGTACATAGGTATTTCTACATTCATGTACTGTTTATAAAAAGAAGTAAATAGGTAAATAGTAAATTTATCCGCTTAGACACTCCTCTTTTTTAAATTAGGACCTTTACATAAGGGTAATTTTGGAACATAAGTATTACATGAATGGTTGTATTGTATTAACAAGAGAAAAGCATACAAATTTTATGATTTTTTCATGTACACAGGAATATTCAAAATGAAAATAAATATCTAAAGAAGCCAGCAAGTTCAAAAGCTTATATAGCGTTTTAAACAAATAATAATAAATTTTTGGTATTTGGTAAGAAAAGACCACTTAGGCTAGGAGCAATAAATTGTGGGACTGTGACTAGGAAATATATAGGGGAAACTAACAGAAAATAAAGGTTAGTCTATTAGATTTGTGTGTACTGCTCTGTTTTAGCACTGACTCTCAGTCTCTGGGGATAATGTTCTTTGGGAGGGTATCTTTTACATCGGAAATTTTATGATCTGCTTTTAGGTAGAAAGGAAAGAGCACAGAGCTCTTATGTTGTGTGCTATTTTCCAAGTGCCTTCACTTCAAAATAATCAATATACCTGCAACAAATTAAATGTTAATGTTCCCCCAAAATTCATATGTTGAATTTCTGACCCCTGACATGATGGTGTTACATGGTAGGGCCTTTGAGAGGTAATTAGTTCATGACGGTGAAACCCTCATAAATGGTATTGGCGTCCTTATAAAAAAAGAGGCCCAAGAGAGCTTTCTAGACCTCCTTCTGTCATGTGAGAATACTATAAGAATTTAGCAGTCTGCAACCTGGAACAGGGCTCTCACCAGAAATGACCATGCTGCCACTCTGATTTCAGACTTCTAACCTTCAGAACTGTTAAAATTTCTGTTTATAAGCCACTTAATACATATTTCATTATAGTAGCTCTAACTGGCTAAGACAGAAATGTGTATCCGAAGCTAGATGCTGCTTTAAGAGATACCTAAAAATAATATGACTTTGGAGCTGAGTAATTGATAGAAATCAAAACTACAGGGCCTTCCAGCAAGAGTCTTATATAACACACTGTAATCATAGCAGTGATTTCCCATTTCCTTCATGTTTACTTTAATTTGCATTTATTATGTTTCTTAGGTCTGAAGATTTTGTTTCTACCACATTTGAAAGCAAATTGATCTCTGTATTTCAGTAATGACAATTATACATACAGTGCACCATTTGAAATTGGACCACAGTTCATTGAGTTTTGTCCTGCTCTTCAGTCTTTTTTTCTCTCTATTGGAACAGTTTCTATTGCTATATCTTCATGTTTATTAATCTTTTCTTTTGTAGTAGCTAATCTGCTATTAATCCTAACAAGTAGATATTTCCTGTCAGAAACTATTTTCCCTCTTGGGAAGTTTGAGTATGTCTTTTATTTACTCTTTTTTTCTCTCTTTACCATGCTCATGAATTTTTCAACCTTTTTGAATACACAAAATATAGTTATAATAACTTCTTTATTGCCTTTGTCTACTTATTCTCTGTGTCATTCCTGAGTCTGTTTCTACTGACTTATTTTTCTTAACAATTTCTTATTTTCATCATTTTTGTGTGTGATAATGTTTTTTTGTTTGATGGGTATGGTGAATTTTACCTTACTGGTTGTTGAATACTATTGTGCCCTCTTAAATATACCTGAGATTTCTTTCAGGATACAGTTATGTTACATGGAGTCAGTTTTATCCTTTCAAGACTTGAATTTAAGTTTTGTTAGGTGAGACCAATACAATCTTTACTGTAGAATAATTTTTACTTATTTTCAAAGCAATATCCTTTTGAACACTCTATTTGATGCCATCTATGAGGAGGATTTTCTACTGTACCTGGTGGGAACATGAAATATTTATAGCCTTTGATGTTCACAAATAATTGTTCTGCTAGCTAATTTCCAGTGATTCCTTCCTTGGTCTCTAGTACTCTCCTCCTGCATGTGCAGATTAGGATTTAGCTTAAATATCAAGAGAATTCTGTGAAGATCTTTGGATCTCTCTTTGTATGCAACTATCTCCTTATAGTGATGCTTTCTTTTCTCTTATAAATTCTGCAAAGTCTAACCAAATTGGTCTCCTTGACTCCTAAACTGTGTGTCCTCAGCTGGAAAACATTTCTAGGCTTTGCCTGGGTTTCCATTCATGTACTGTCATCTAGATACACTCTCCAGGAAACAAACAGGCTTACCCACAGTAATCACTTTGCTAGAGATCACTGCCTTGTGCTGCATATTTTCAAAATTTCATTTTATCTCTTTGTGTTTGCTTGCTTAAGTAGGGATGACACATTCAGTAGTTTCTGTTATGCCATCATGGTTAGAAGTAGAATTCAACAGATTATGAATAATTACTGTTGTCTGAATCATCCCATATTCCAAATGTAAAACGAAGACCTGGAATTGAGAAACGTCACAGAAAACTGAGTCTGCAAATAAAGTTAATCACGGTGTCAGTGTAGGTCCAGAAAAGTACTGGAAACTGACAATCAAGGAAAAGATAAAACTGAATAAAGAACAGAAAATTTTCCCAGTACTAAAAAGTCATAAGAAGGCTGTTCGTCCTAATATGGTGGGAAAACCAAACACCAGAACCAGAGATGAGGTTTACATATTCAGTAGTTCAGGAGACAAAATCCAGATCAAAGATACTACTTACAAGGAAGAGCACTGCCACTCTCAATTCTTTCCAAAGTCCAGCCCAAATGACAAAGATATCTGTACATTTTATTTTATTTTATTATTTCTTAAGTTTTTATTTAAATTCTGGTTAGTTTACATAGAGCATAGTATTAGTTTCAGGTGTACAATTTAGTGATGCAACACTTCCATAGGACACCCAGTACTCATCACAACAGGTGCCCTTCTTAATCCCCATCACCCATTTAACGCATGCCCCTACCCACCTCCATTCTGGTAACCATCAATTTGTTCTCTACCGTTAAGAGTCTATTTCTTGGTGTACTTTAGTGGTTCAGTCAGTTGACCATCTGCCTTCTGCTCAGGTCATGATCTTGGGGTCCTGGGATTGAGCCTTGTGTCAGGCTCTCTGCTCAGTGGGGAGTCTACTTCTCTCTCTTACTTTCCCTCTGTGCCCTCTCTCTCTCTCAAATAAACAAAATCTTAAAAAAAAGTCTGCTTCTTGGTTTGCCCCTCTTTTTTCCCTATGATTATTTGTTTTGTTTCTTAAATTCCATATGTGTGAAATAATACAGTATTTGTCTTTCTCTGACTGACTTACTTTGCTTAGCATAATACACTCTAGATACATCCGTATTGTTGCAAATGGCAAGATTTCATTCTTTTTAGGGGCTGAGTAATATTCCATTGTGTGTATACATATATCACATCCTTTTGATGGCTGAGTAATATTCCAGTGTGTGTGTGTGTGTGTGTGTGTGTGTGTGTGTGGTGTGTGTGTTAGAGAGAGAGAGAGAGAGAGAGAGAGAGAGAGAGAGAGAGATCTTTCCCCATTTATCAGTCAATGGACATTTGGGCTATCCATAATTTAGCTATTGTTGATAATGCTGCTATAAACATCAGAGTGCATGAAGACTAAAGTATTTGAATTAGTATTTTTATATCCTTTGGGTAAATAACTAGTAGTACAATTGATGGATCATAGGGTAGTTCTTTTTTTAACTTTTTGAGAAACTGCCATAATGTTTTCCAGAGTGGCTGTGCCAGTTTGCATTCCCACCAACAGTGGAACAGTGCATTCCCCGTACTCCACATCCTTGGCAACACCTGCTGTTTCTTGTGTTGTTAATTTTAGCCACTCCGATAGTTGTAAGGTGATATCTCCTTGTAATTTTGATTTGTATTTCCCTGATGATGAGTGCTGTTGGGGATATTTCCATGTGTCTGTTGGTCATTTGGATATCTTCTTTGGAAAAATGTCTATTCATGTCTTCTACCCATTTTTTACCTGGATTATTTAGTTTTACCCTACATTTATAGAAGTTTTTTATATTTTTTGGATATAACTTTATCAGATACACTTTATCAAACCTGTCATTTGCATATACCATCTCCCATTCTGAAGGTTGCCTTTTAGTTTTGTTGTTTCCTTCACTGTACATAAGTTTTTATTTTTATAAAGTCCCAATAGTTCATTTTTTCCTTTTGTATCCCTTCCCTCGGTAGACATATCTAGTAAGAAGTTGCTATGGCTGATGACAAAGAGGTTATGGTTTGTGTTCTCCTCTAGGATTGCAATGGTTTCTTGTCTCACATTTAGGTCTTTAATCCATTTTTAATTTATTTTTGTTTATGGTTTAAGAAAGTTGTCCAATTTCATTCTTTTGCATGTTGCTGTCCAGTTTTCCCAACACCATTTGTTGGAAACAATATCTTTTTTCCATTGGATAGTCTTTCCTGCTTTGTCAAAGATTAACTGATCGGATGGTTGTAGGTTTATTTCTGGGCTTTCTATTCTGTTCTATTGGTGTACGTGTTTATTTTTGTGCTAGTACCATACTGTTTTGATCACTACAGCTTTTTAATATAACTTAAGGTCTGGAATTACGATGCTTCCAGCTTTGCTTTTCTTTTTCAAGGTTGCTTTGGCTATTCAGGGTCTTTTGTGGTTCCATGCAAATTTTAGGAGAAAGAGCAGTACAAAGTCAAGTACTAAGGCAAAATAACTAGTAAAGTTCATGTGAAGTGATTGTATGAAACTGTAAGGTTTGAAGCTTTTGTTTTTTTAAGATTTGTTTACTTATTTTGGTGGGGGCACAACAGGAGAGGGAGAGAGAGTATTGAATAGACTCCTCACTGAGCACAGAAACTGACATGGGGCTTGATATCTTGATTCTGAGATCATGACCTGAGCTGAAACCGAGAGTCAGTCACTTAACCGACTGTGCCACCCAGGTGCTCCAAAGATATAAGGCTTTTATATGGCACCTATAGAAGCAAGAATAATTCCAGAGTAATAGCTGAGATAAGGTAAATAATAATAAGACCTGGTTGAAGCAAGAGGCAGATGGGCAGTGTCAAAAATCTATTAACTGAAAGGTAGAACCTGACCTCTCATAAGGAAATTAGATTTGGTAATTATTATTTCCACATTCAGATCTTGTTGTTTAGATCATTTAAAGAATAAATGATACAAAAATTAAGTGATACATGTGGAAAATAATCCAAAAAGTATTCACTTTATTTTTGCTCTCCATTTATCTAGGACATAAAATGAGTTAACTGAAATTTTTCAACTGAAAAAGAGCAAGGCAAATTTTACATTTTTAATAGAGTGTTTCCACAAAGTTAACTAAAGAAGTTTTAATGATTTCATTATTTATTAGAAGGATAAATACAGTTGTTATATTAAATTTACTTTTACTGATGTGAAAGTGCAGAATTAAAACTAATCCTGAAAATTATAGAACATAAAAGTTGAATATAAACAAGTTTAATTCTAACAAAAAAGCAAATCATAGGTTAAAAATACTCTTAGTTTTTTAGGAATAAGGACACAGAAAGGAAAGAAACATCTCAAGAAAAGAATGCTTTGAATGGGAAAAGGAAGAGAAATTGGGAACAGAAGATACATAATATTTTGTTTTTGTTATAAGTAGAGACCAATCTCGTAGCAAAAAAACTGCAAAGTATAAATTATACTATTTTAAGTAATTTTAAGATATTTTTAGAGAGCAACAATATGTGCTGAAATTTTTTGTATTCTGTGGTTTTGACATGAAATAATTTCAAGTTTTATTGCATTATTGATTTGGTAAGTCAGATATGGTAAAAAAATCACTGCAATGATACATTTTATTTCTTTGGGGTAAGGAGAACATATTTTAGATTAGAAAGGAATTCAAAATTTTAAATACTGTTCTATAATACCACAATTTTAAAATTATGTAGATCATTTGTTAAATCTATATTTCCAATTTTTATCATGGTCACTATAGCATATGCCCCTGGGCTAAGAGGATACTATATTTATTCTACAATTCTACTAGAATATAAAATAGAGAAATATAACTATTTTTTTCTATAGAAAATGGCATGTCAAATCTTAATCATATTTATTTCATTACCCTTACATTTATTTAGTAAATAAAACTGCACTTCTGATAAAATTTTACTATTAATTTATCTTGAAAAGCACTTTCTGTCTAATCACTCCCTTCTAATAACTTTAGGACCTTGCTTTCTTTTCTGCAAAATATTTTACATTCAACACATTGAAATAACTGACAGATGCTTTTTTCCCCCACAAAAAAATTATATTAAATACGATAGCACCCAAGGACTTCTTTTGTTAAGCCAGACAATATAACACTTAAAAATTATTGAATTCTGCTAAAGCCATAACTTTATAAATTTTATTATTACAAGGAATTAAATAATGATAGAAAGCACAGCATGCCCAGTGGTATACATTATAATAGCATTTGCAGAGGGACATGGAATATGGAAAGTTGTTTTCTAGCCTCTAGAATTTGAAAAGGATAATGCATTTGACCCTCTCAACACAGTGGACTCACTATCCCCAGGGAGCACTTTCACTGGCTTGTTAATCTCTGTCTAAGTAGTAACCTGTGCACCAGTATAATAACGATCAAGTTGGTTAAAGTATCTCTGGTCCTAGTTTAATGCATAAATACTTCTGGCAACAAAGATAAAACCAGAAAATACCCAGAGGTATCCAAGCAACTGCAGAGTGGAGATAAAATTATTCAACTTAGTGGAACTGCTGAATTTAAGGCCAATATAGAAATTTTATCAGTTTATCCTGAAATAAATTGAAAAATATAGTACTTCAAATAATATATCGTAGAAGATGAAGTGTTTAACTCGCTGTTATGGGTGTAGCTGTCTGTAGACTTCTGTAATAATCACTGAAAAGAGAAAGTAAGTGATGAATCTTTCAGAGATATGACTGCAATACTTCAAAGATATCTTGAAAGAAAGTCACTGCTTACTGTATATTTAGTGTTAACAAATATTTCCAGCTATCAAAATATTAACCATTGTGCACAGGTACAAATTTAGGCTTACAGAAATATCGATGCCAATTTTCAGTTTAATTCTATATGGAACACCAAGCTTAATAATACAAAAGTAATTATTATCAGAAAGTGAATTGTTAAATCTTAAGTTTATGAAATTGCTTAATTATTTTGGGGTACATAGAAATTAAGAAATCAGATATTTGATCCATGCATCCGACTAAATTTCTTTCCTGACACCTTAATATATTTTTCCATCACCTGAATTTAGGCAGGCATATAAACCCACATCCCAACACAGATGTGTTTCTGCTGAACATACTTATAATAATAATTCAAATTTAGAGGTTCATAATTCTGTTTTTGAAAATGTATTATTTTCACTAACATGTATATTAAGTACAGCTATACAAAATAGATATGGCAGTTCTTATCATCCCCATTTCACAGATAAGAATACAAAGAGCAAGAAAAGAAAACTGAAATAGTCTCAGGTTCCCAGAGCTACTTATTGATACGATAAAACCTAATAATCTCCTCATTGTGTCACACTTCCAGTTAAGAATAACTAACTGGAAATGATTAATTATTCATGTAACTATGCTCTCCTGGTAGAAGTGTATTTCTAAGGAAAAGCATAATTTTATCAAAGGGATGGTTTAAAATCCTAAAATAATGCTAGTTTATACTCTTTAATGATTACTTAAGTAACCCGAGATAGAATTATGGCCATCTTTTCATTTTGATGTAAAAAACATCATTTGACAATTAAACATGCTATAAATAACCTGAAGTTTATCCTCTCATTTGGGTTGTATTATATAAATAGTAACTGTCTGAAATTGATGAGTTCTGCAGAAATGGGCTTAGACACTGTGATGGATCTGGAATAGCCATAAAACTCAGACGGCCCAACTTTTCTCCAGAAGTTAATTAAAGAGGTGGGGGCTCTGTCTTCCACAAAGATCTCAGATCTTCCCCCCAACTCTCTCTCTCTCTCTCTTTTTTTCCTGTTTCTGTGTGCCACACTTGTAACTTTGGTGTGAATCTGCTTCCAATAGTGCATACCTATGGCTCAGGTTGGAGAACTAACATTGAGCCATTGGAGCACCTATCCCTTTACCTACAAATGTAGAGAGCTGGAAGTGCCTAGGTATTTCCACCTCAGAGTAAGAATGATGTCACCTTGATTCTGTGCAGGACAACTGTTAAGTATAAAACTCCTTTGTAGAAATGACACTGAAATCAGACTTACCCTGACCTTTCATTCTATCCTGGCCTCTCCCTCATCCTTGACAAACTTCCCCTACTCTTTTGCCAGATTTTCACAATATGTCACTTGCACATGAGCCCCTATTTTAAAGGTTGAGGTACCCAACCAAAGACAGTAAAAAATCCATAACCGCTCCAGTATAGCCGTGGACTTAAGCATTTGTCTCTAAACAAAACACATTCTCCTGGGTTGTGCTCAGGATACTGTCAATATTTATCTTTTTGCTTCTCCATTGTCCTATGTGGCAAGGGTGACCTAATTTGTATTTTTAAAAAAGTTTTCTTCTGAAGAAGTTAATAGATTTCATCGTTCATAGTCAAGTTTTATTGGTCTGACAGTCATTCTTACACAAATAAAACTTACTAGATTGCTTTCAACAAAAATATTACTTTCTAATTATTTGTATAAGACACAGTGGAAACCAGGGGGCCTGGGTAGCTTAGTCGGTTAAGCATCTGACTCGTGGTTTCAGCTTGGGTCGTGATCCCAGGGTTGTGAGATAGAGCCCCAGGTCGGGCTCCATGCTCAGCAAGGAGTCTGCTTAAGACTCTCTTACTGCCTCCTTCTGCTTCTACGCCCTCCAAAATAAATAAATATTTATTAAAAAAGACAGTGGAAACCTTTAAACTAAGAACAAAACTTAATAGCATGGATATAATTTCATATAAATAAAGAATTCTGATCAATACTTCATTTGGAGGTTGTTTTTTTTTAAATTACACTCAGGTTGNTTAAAAAAGACAGTGGAAACCTTTAAACTAAGAACAAAACTTAATAGCATGGATATAATTTCATATAAATAAAGAATTCTGATCAATACTTCATTTGGAGGTTGTTTTTTTTTAAATTACACTTACAACTGATGATATGAGATACTTTCCTAAATCATTTAAACTCTTAAAGAATTAAAAACCTTTCCTGAATTTCCTGAAAGAGATCATCAACTCTGTTGCAGATTAACTGGATTGAGGACTCTTCCTCATGCTTAAATTATAATGATACTTTTAATTAAAATAATTTATATTATCAGCCTAGTCATTTAAAATAATTACATACTGTTATTCATATTTTTACATAAGTAAATGAAATTCAAAAAAATTTCAGGTTATTAGAAGCTATACAGTACTAACCCAATGAGGTCTTAAATATATGGATTTATAAATTCAAGGCACTAACTTTCAAGAGGGGTTATTTAAGCAAAAAACCAAGTAATACAGATAAAACAATTTTACTCATAATATCCAGATAACTGAGAGAAAAATGAAGAGTCATATTCTGTTCCAATAATATGGATTTTACATATGCACCAGATAATGTATCTTGATGGCAACTTCAGTGCCAATAATTCTATACCATATTTTTTAAATGCTTATAATTTAAATAAAACACAAATTCAAGCTTTTCATCTTCAAGTTGTGAATAAATTAATCTATATCATTACTAATAGCTTTTCTTTTTTTTTTTTAAAGATTTTATTTATTCATTTGACACAGAGAGAGAGATTACAAGTAGGCAGAGAGGCAGGCAGAGAGAGAGGAGAGAGGAGGAAGCAGGCTCCCCGCTGAGCAGAGAGCCCGATGTGGGCCTCGATCCCAGGACCCTGGGATCATGACCTGAGCCGAAGGCAGCGGCTTTAACCCACTGAGCCACCCAGGCGCCCTACTAATAGCTTTTCAAACTCTCCTTCTCCCTAGAGGTTTTCAAGGCCCTGGGGTCATATTTGAAGACAAATTTTAGGAAGTCTATAATGATTCACTTGTCCACTAGCATTACACACAAGAAGCTTATGTCTTAGCCTTTAGGGTATGAGCAGGTAAAACATCTCTGCCATTCACTACAGTAGGTAGCTAGGGAGTTGCTGGTGAGACTTGGATAATAGTGTCCAAGATACAACTTCTTGACTAGGCATCCATCCTCTTTGCTCTCTTGGTATATCATGCAGTCAATGGTACATAGTGAGTTTTTCCACTGTTTTCTGGGCATTCCAATTATACTAGTTTCTTAGGGGTCCCATAACAAAATACCACAAACCAGGTAGCTTAAAAAACCAGAAATTTATTCTCTCACAGCTCTAGAGGCTAGAAATCTGAAAACAAGGTGTTGGTGGGGATGGTTCCTTCTAAAGACTCAGAATCTATTCTATGCCTCTCTTAATTTCTGGTGATGGCTAGAAATAACTGGTGTTCCTTGGCATGTTCATACATCATTCTAATCTCTGTCTCCATCTTCACATGATATTCTCCCTGTATGTCTCTTCTCTTCTTATAAAGACACCAGTTATGGCTGTTACATTGGATTGGTACTGGGTTAGGGCCAATTCTAATGACCTTCTCTTAACTTGAATACATCTGTAAAGACCCTATATTGGTATAAGGTCACAGTCACAGATACTAGAAGCTAGTACTTCAAAATGTTTTTCTGGGAAACACAACTGAACCCATAACAACAACCTTCAGTTTTAATTTCCATCTGTTTAAACTTCTCCCCCTCTTCCTATGCTCAATGGCACTCCTTTCTCCATTTCTTCTTCCCCTCAGTGAACACCTGCATAATCATTTGGACAAATTCAGATTACACACACACACACACACATACAACAACAACATATGAAAAAAATAACTAACTAGACTTGGATAATGAGGATAAAAAATAACTCTGAAAACTCCAAAAGAGAGCATCTCATCATTAATATAGAGAAAAACATGTTTGCATAAAATACAAATGGCAACTTGCCATTTACAAGCACTGACTCCAACCCTGAGGTCAAGAATATAGCTTATTAGTCATTTAATACATAAAACAGACTGATTAACAACTGAAAGTTGATGAAATATGATAAACTACTTATGGATAGTAACTAAATTAAATATTTCATTGAATACTGTCTAGAAAACAGTTTTGATCAAAGATTTTCAGTTGAAGGGAAAGAAAATGTTTTATTCATTTTCAGAATATTCCCTAAAATAATTTGTATAATACATAGAAGGCTTTCTGAGGTATGTCCAAGTATGTATATATTAAGTAAATCATCCATTTGACAAATATTTATTGAATACCAATTATGTGCCAGGGACTATTGTAAATGTCATGATTATAGAAGGATTTTTTTTAAAGACTGATTTTTCCATAGAGCCTACATTCCAGCTGTGAATAATTAAGTAAAAATGGAAATTATGTGAAATGATGTCAGAGATAAGGAAGTAAAATCAAAAGATTTATATAATGTTCCAGAGGTCAGGGAATTATAATTTTAAAGGAAAAGATGACATTTGAGCCAAGACATGAAGAGATATGAGGGAGTAAGCTTTATGGATATCTGGAGGAAATTTAAATATCTTGAAAATAAATGTACTAGAATATCTGAGGATCACTGAAGAAGACTACATGGATTGGGTAGAGTGAGTCAGAGAGTAAAGGAGATAAAATATAGGATTATGCTTTATACTTTGGGTAAGTTGGGAAGCCAACAGAGGTATGAGCACAGAAGTGAAGATTTCATTTTACAGGACAGCAAGGTTATTCTAGCTACTCTGGTGAAAATAAACTTTAGGAGGAGGAACAGAAATATTGTGATCTCTTAGGAGGCTATTGCAGTAATCTAGATGAGAGATTATGGTAGGTTAGACCAGGTGTAGCATTAAAGGTGGTAAGAGGGTGTATGTCTCTAAATATAACCAGGAAGAGACAAAGGAATTTGTGGAAAGGTTAGATTTATGACATGAGAAAAGAGAAGTTAAAGAAAATTTTAAGGTTTTGGCTTAAGCAACTTAAAGTATGTGGTTGACATTATATGGAATTAAAGGTTGTGAAAGGAACAGGCTTATGAGAGAAACATGTAGTACAGTTTTAAACATGTTAAGTTTTATATGCCAATTTTACTTCCAAGTGAATGTGTCAAGCAGTTGGAAGTAAATGTGTAGCTCAAGAGGTCTGGGATGTAGATATAAATATGCTAGTTGTCAGTGTGGACAGATAATTAAAGTCATGATGCTAAAAGAGATAGATATTCCAGAAATTGCATGTAGAAAGCAAAGAGAAGTGTTTCAAGACTGAGCCCATTATCATAAGGGATGGAATATTAAGAGACTAAAAAAATGAAGAAAAATCTATAAAGAATACTGAAGATTAGCATGAGGTATGAAAGAACCAAAAACGCAATGGTATTGATCTAGAAGCAAAGTGAAGAAAGACCTTGAAAGTGCAGGAAAAGAGTGATCAGAAATGTCCAATGTTTGTTATAAATAATGAAAGATGAGATCTAAGAATTGACTATTGGATTAAGCAATTTTTAGGTCAAATTTTGATAGCAGTTTCTGTGTAGTAATACAATCAGAATGGGAGGAATGAAATTTGAGATAATAAATACAGACAACATTTTGAAGGAGTTTTGTCACAAAGGATAGCGTTTCAGATAAACGAGATTGATGGCAATAAAAGTAAAGGGTCTACATTTTACTTTAGTTCAATCTTACAAGTTAGCTTGCTACAATTTCATGAATGCTAGTAGAAGACTCCAACACTACTGGGTCAGAAATGAAAGATAGTTTATTATTCAAAGCAATAGCATAACTTCATCATTTTTATGTCTGTCCTCTGAGCCCTAATTCCCACATGCAGGGCTTTGACTTACAGAAGAAGCCTGAATTTAAGGAACCTGAGTCTTCTATAAAAGGATATAGGAAAGTTTTCCCTTTGCTGATAGGAGACGTGATCTTTATTGACTAAATCTGCTTCCCATACAATCATTTTTGTAAAAATAGCAGTCTGTGCTTGAGTTTGCAAGATAGGTACAAATTGATAGACTCATAGGGAATTGTCTCCCAACAATGAGTAGAGGATTTGCCTTACTAAAAAATTAACTTTATCTTTGTTATGTTGATAGAAATAATTCAATATGGAGGGAAAATTTTATGATACAGGGGGGAAAGTACATTTTTAGAGTGATATACTTGAGGAGAAATACAAGTACATGAAACATAATGTACAACTGTATGATTTGGTCCTCAGGTACCTCTATCAATAGATCAACCATGGTAATAGTAAGGAAGGCGGAGCACATATATGCACACATTGGTAATGTATACACACTGGTAGTATGCAGGAATACCTCTGAGATCATATAGGTTCACTTCCAGACCATGGCAATGAAGCAAGGTATATGAAGTTTTTGGTTTCCCAGTGCATATATAAGTTATATTTATACTGTACTGTAGTCTATTAAGTGTTCTATAGCTTTATGTCTGAAAAAAAATGTGATACCTTTATTAAAAAATACTTGATTGCTAAAAAACGGTAACCATCATCTGAGCTTTCAGCAATCACACTCAATTTGCTAGTACAGAGTTTTGCCTCAGTGTTGATCATTGCTGACTGATCAGGGTGATGGTTGCTTAAGGTGGTTGCGGCAATTTTTAAAAATACAACAACAAAGAAGTTTGCTGCATCATTCATTATTTCATGAATGATTTCTCTGTAGCATTCAAAGCTGATTGATAGCATTTTGCCCACAGTAGAATTTCTTTCAAAATTAAGGTCAGTCCTTTCAAACCCTGCCACTGCTTTATCATCCAAGTTTATGTAACATTCTAAATCCTTCATTGCCATTACAACATTCTTCACAGTATTTTCAACAGGAGTAGATTCCATCTCAAGGGGCATATGTACCCCAACGTTTATGGCACCAATGTCCACAATAGCCAAAATATGGAAAGAGCCCAGATGTTCATCAACAGATGAATGGATAATGAAGATGTGGTATATATATGCATTGGAATATTATCCCAGCCATCAAAAAGAATGAAATCTTCCCATTTCAGTGATGTGGGTGGAACTAGAGGGTAATATGCTAAGCAAAGTAAGTCAGTCAAAGATAAATACCATATGATTTCATTCATATGTGGAATTTAAGAAACAAAACAGATGAACATAGGGAAAGGGAAGGAGAAATTAAATAAGATGAAAACAGAGATGGAGGCAAACCATAAGAGACTCTTAACTACAGGAAAAAAACTGAGGGTTGCTGGGGGGGGATGGAGGATGGGGTAATTGGGTGATGTATATTAAAGACACTTGATGTAATGAGCACTGGGTGTTATATGCAACTTATGAATCACTATATTCTACCCCTGAAACTAATAATACAGTATATATGAACGAAATTGAATTTAAATGAAATTTTTTTTAAAGATTTTATTTATTTATTTATTTGACAGAGAGAGATTACAAGTAGGCAGAGAGGCAGGCAGGGGGGGGGGGAAGCAGGCTCCCCGCTGAGCAGGGAGCCTGATGTGGCCCTCGATCCCAGGACCCTGAGATCATGACCTGAGCTGAAAGCAGAGGCTTTAACCCACTGAGCCACCCAGGCGCCCCAAATTTTTAAAAATAATAAATCACTTTCTTTGCTCATCTGTAAGAAGGAAATCTTCAGCTGTTAAAGTTTTATTAAGGGATTGCAGCAATTCAGACATACTTCAGGCTCTACTTCTAATTTTAATTCTCTTGCTACTTCTACCACATCTGCAATTACTTCCTCCACTAAAGTCTTCAGCTCTTCAAAGTCATCCATGAGGGTTGGAATTAACTACTTTCAAACTTCTTTTGATGTTGATATTCTGACCTCTTATCGTGAATCACAGATGTTCTAAATGGTATCTAGAATGGTGAATCCCTTCCAGAAGGTATTTAATTTACTTTGCCCAGATCCTTCATGGAATAACTAGTTATGGAAGCTATAGCCTTGTGAAATGTATTTCTTAAGTAATAAGACTTGAAAGTAAAAAGTACTTTGTGATCCATGGGCTGCAGAATGGATATTGTGTTAGTAGGCATGAAAACAACATTAATTTCATTGTGTATCTCCATCAGAGTTCTTAGGTGACCACATGCATTGTCAATGAATAGTAATGTTTTGAAAGCCATCTCGTTTCTGAGTGCTAGGTTTCAAAATGGGCTTAAAATAATCAGTAAACCATGTTATAAACTGGTGTGATGTCTTGTAGGCTTTCTTGTTCCATATATAGGCAGAGTAGATTTAGCATAATTCGTAAGGGCCCTTAGATTTTTTTTTTTTGAGTGATAAACAAGCATAGGCATCAACTTAAAGTCACCAGCTACATTAGCCACTAGCAAGAGACTCAGCCTGTCCTTTAAAGTTTTGAAGCCAGGCATTAACTTCTCCTTCCTAGCTATGAAAGTCCTAGATGGCATCTCCTTCTTAAAGATTTTATTCATTTATTTGAGAGTGAGCACAAAGGGAGAGTGAGAGGGAGAAGCAGACTCCCACTGAACAGAGAGCCCAATGTGGGACTTGATCCCAGGACCCTGAGATCATGACCTGAGCCGAAGGCAGACACATAACTAACTGAGTCACCCAGGTGCCTGGCATCTTCTTCTGATAGAAGGTTGTTTCTTTCCTTTTTTTTTTTTTTACTTTATTATTATTTGCCCCAGGGGTACATGTCTGTGACTCATCAGGCTAGAAGGTTGTTTCTTCTATCTTGGAAATCACTTGTTTAGTGTAGCCACCTTCATTAATGACCCTAGTTCAATCTTTTGGGTAACCTGCTACAAGTTCTACATCAGTGCTTGCCATTTCACCTTGCACTTTTATGTTACAGAGACAGCTTCTTTCCTTAAAAAACATGGACCAGTCCCTGGTAGTTTCAAACTTTTCTTCTGCAACTTCCTCACCTCTCTGAGTCTTCACAGAATTGAAGAGGTTAGGGTCTTATTCTGGATTAGGCTTTGGATTAAGAGACTGTTATGTCTGCTTCGATCTTCTATTCAGACCACTAAAACTTTCTCCATATCAACAATGAGGCTGCTTTACTTTCTTATTATTTGTGTGTTCACTGGAGTAGCACTTTTAATTTCCTTCAAGAACTTTTCCTTCGCATTCACAACTTGGTTAACTACTTGGCCTAAGAGGCTTAGCTTTTGTCGTCTCTCAGCTTTTGACTAAGTTTAAACATTTATAGATTTTGATTTAAAGTGAGAGACATGTGATTCTTCCTTTCACTTAAACACTTAGAGGTCATGTAGGGTTAGTAATTGGCATAAATACAATATGGTGTTCAGGAAATAGGGAGGCTCAAGGAGAAGGAGAAAAATGGAGAATGGCAGGCTGGTGGAGTAGTCAGAATACACACAACATTTATCAATTAACTTTGCCATCTTACGTGGGATAGTTCATGATACCCCATAACAAATACAATAGTAATATCAAAGATCACTGATTACAGGTCACCATAATAAATATAATAATAATGAAAAAGTTTGAACTATTGTAAGCATTATCAAAGTGTCACAGAGACATGAAATGAGCAAATGTTTCTGGAAAAATGGTGCTAATAGACTTACTCAACACTGGGTTGTCAAAAGCCTTTAATTTGTAAAAAATAATGTAATCTTCTACAAAGTACATTAAATAAAGTGAAGCACAATAAAATGAGGTATGCCTGTATAAGTGGTACGGAGAGATGGTGGAAGTTGTCTCTGATTGCTCCTATTAGTGAAATAGAAATTAAGGTAAACAACTGAGAATGAGGTTTGAACATAATGCATAAGAAGTTCTGGAGAGGGAAGAAGATATGAAAGGGTTATGAAGAAAATGTAGAGATATAATCTCAGAGAACCTAGAAGCAATTACAGTAGATATGGTTATGATTGACATAGTTAGCTACACGTCTGCTAGACAGACACCTTCTCTTTTCCTCCCTGCACCTTATGCATCTCCAGCAGGCTCTCTCCTTATAGAGAGTTTACCCTTTTCTTTAGGTTTTGAATTGCATTCAGACAATGAGAAATCACTGAAGGAGATCAGGGACCCCTTTGGTTTGCTGGGTCTCTTAAGTGGAAATCACTACTCCTCTTAAGACAGACTTTTCTTCATTTGGTTTCTATTAATCTTTCCCTGACCTTGACCTTTCAAGCTTAGGCTTGGTAAAATGTTTGCTACTGCTAGTCCTAGACTACAGCACTGTCCCTTATGGTTACCATCTACACTGTATACATCTTTGAATCAGTTCCTTTACTTGAAAAAATAATGATTTAAAGTAACCTCATATGAATGTATGATCTCTTTTCTGTTGGAACCTGAATAGCAAACCTAAAGATATTCATTTGACATTTGTTCACTAAGTGAACTTAAAAAACTCTTTAAAGTTGGGATGAGTCCAGTTATACTAACGTTAGCAGACTAAGTGTCTAAATCAGGTTAATCTGTCATGCTGTCTGATAACTGAGTCCATTCTCTCTAGTATACCTGTACAGTCTAACATGTTCAGTATCCTCCAGAGACAACTACTCCTTCAAATTCATTACAAGACATGTGTTACTGCCATCATAGTAGCAAAATTCCACTGAGAAATTTCGTAGTTTTACCAACTACCTTCCTGTCCTATCTAATCCATAATGACCTTTGACTTTAACCAAAACATATTTATTTTCCTCATATTTCCCAAGAACATATCTTTTTTAAAGCTTTCTTTAATCATGTAGCAAGATTTTATCACATTTAATTTTTGCCATCTATTCTTTTAAGTTCCCTCTTTTCATATTTCCTAACTGATTTAACTTCCAGCCTCGTCCTCTATTCTTCTTTACCATCCTTTAAAATTCTTACTTGATGACATATGAGGTTCAAAAGTTAGAATATCTTGGATTTGTATTCTAGACCTAACTTTTGTTATGTTTATTTATTAGTGCACATTATTTAACTTCTCTGTTACCCTCATTAATAATAATACATTTCTTAGAGTGGTTTTATAAAGATTAAATATGACAATATTTAAAGGGAACAGTACCAAATAACAATTCAATACATGTTAGCTGCTTTTTCTTTTCTATTTACCCTTCATTTCATTATCTATGCAGCTAAATTTCTAATATTAATACAATTTAATAATAGTATTTGTAACATTCAGCATATTTTTACAATTACCACAAATGTATCACTAAAATTTAGTAAATCTGAAAAGGAGTCATGTTTGTAATTAAAATGTGGTATCTATATTTTGCTATTACAACATAAATTCCATGTGTACTAGTGAAAGAGGAATAAGGGGATAGTCTTACAACTAAGTAAGCAACTGAGAAAGGTGGATATTTTACCTTGAAAGTGAAATATAGTGCTAGATAAAATGAAGAAAAATTCTTTTTGGTGAAATGAGAAAAAAAAATACCGTCAAATGTATGATTAAAAATCTGAGTTTAAATTTGAGAAAGAAAACTTTGACAAGTATATGTATAAAAAATAAACCAACAAGAAAAAGTTGTCTTTTTTGTCTACCTTTTTCCCCCCACGGTTCCTTTTTAATACTGTGCTGCGTGAGCTCATCCCACTGGACAAACACCAGCTGATCTTTTTCTGAAATAACATAGCAATGTAAAGTTTGACTTAAAAAAAGCACTGGATCTCATTCTGTACATGGAAAAAAAACTTCCTAAAGTAGTAGAACGAAAATGACAAGAAGTTCTACCTTGGTCTTCATACTTCAAAATGTATAATTCCATTTATTACTACAACACAGTAAGATGGGTTCAAGAATAAGATTGACTTATCTGGAATATACATATAAATTGTATAGTTGAATGCTGAAATGATAAGAATTAAGATGCAGGCATTGCTTTTCCTCTGCAATGGTTCCAAAGTATAAGGTTTTGGTATTTAAGGCTCACTAAAAGAATGAAGTATTTATACTCTACAAATAAAACAGATGACAATATTCTTCTGTTCACACTCATTCATATTTACCTGGGCTTAAGAGAGTATTTGTAAAACTCAACTGAAAGTACTTAATTCAGATAATGTTAATGGTTTATTATTTTTATTGTAGTTCTATTTTAAGAGATTAGATAAGAGACAAGTTATCACTAATTGGAAAAGATGTAGGAAAAATGCACATTAGGTCACAGTGAGGGTTTTTTGTTTTTTGTTTTTTTGGTGGGGGGGACTGCAATCTAGAGATAATAACCCAAGAATACCCATAAAATAGATATAAATATAAAGCAAATATAAAAACAATTTTACAATAATTTAGTCTTATTCTCTATTTTCCCAAAAGAATAAATTTATGTGTGTATTTAAAATTGAGCATTAATAATTTCTAGGATGCTCATTTTATCACATCACAGTGTAATGCCAAACCCATGATCCTGACTTGCTATTGTTAAACAAAAATTATTTATGAATTTGTACAGTGTGAAAGGCATTATTTTTTCCTGTGTATGCTTTTTTCTCCAAATAGACATTCTTTGATGTCTACATTTTTGAAGGAAAGTAAATTGTCTGTGTTTAAATAATAGCTAATTAAGCATCAAATACTAAACTCTATACAAAATCTTAAAAATTTGTGACATTCCTTTGCTCCCATGTAGCTGTGTGATGATATACATGTCACGCAGTTAGCTGAATTTTTGTTAATTCATTTATAAAATGAGAGAAAATATTTAGTTTAGTTCTAAAGTTGATTTCAATTTAAAAAGATTGAAGGAAAGAAAAAGAGAAAGTTAAATTGTTTTGTAGAGAGATTATAGTTTGCAAAATATAACACATTTTCATTTTTATTTTTTTAAATTATTTATTTATTTTAGAAAGAGAGTGTGTATGTAAGCAGGATGAGAGGCAGAGGGAGAGATTCAAGGAGACTCCCTGCTGAATGTGGTGCCCACATGGGGCTTGATCCCAGGACCGTGAGATAAGGATCTGAGCTGAAATCAAGAGCTGGCTGACTAACTGACTCACACAGGTGCTCCTGAAATACATTTTTAAAGAGGAATTTTCTATTTTTTTAAAATTTAGTTAAAAAGAAAATGTTCAATTTCTGATTAAGTGCAGTAAATTAAAAACATCTACTGGGGCACCTGGGTGGCTCAGTCGGCTAGGAGTCTGACTCTTGGTTTTGACTCAGGTTATGATCTCATGGGTCCTGAGAGGGCTCTTTGCTTCATGGGGAGTCAGCTTGAAGATTCTATCCCTCTTCCTCTCCCCTCAACTCACACACAGGGCATGCTCTCTAAAATACATAAGTAAATCTTAAAAAACCAAAAACAAAAAATAAAAACCATCTACCTGGGACTGAAAGCAGAACAATTTATTGAAAGTCTTTATAAGAAATGCTGTTTCAGAATCATTTCCCACCACCTTTCCTCTATAGCCAGAATACTGTCTTTGGCAGTTGCCAATAGGAAACAGGAGAGTAATTCCTGAAGAGACAGAGAACCTCTGGTATGCTGAACTTCAAGTCAACACAAGGATTACGTGAAAGTATACAAAGTCAACAGTGAGGAGTCTGCCCTCACAGCTTGCTCCCATTAGAGTTGGTGTTATTGTTGAGGGGCTTGAGTAGTCACACAGGGCCCACACTCAGAAGGGTCCCACTCTTGTTTTAATGTTTTACTTCTGTTTATTGAAACTCTTAATAATTTTTTAAAAAGGGATTACTGAAGTTATGTAGCTGATTCTATTTCCCCTGCTTGCCACCAAATCTTGGTAGCCTAATTTACAATCTCTTCAAGAGATGGCAGAAAACCTCTCTGGAGAAAATCATCTTGTTGGAGAGAAAAATTTTTCATGATAATAAACCTAAGGGTTATCCTTGAAATGGCCAGGGCATTGCCCAGTCAGCCTATAGACAGGCATACACATTAAACAAGTCCCTCTACCACCATATACACATAGCTTCAAACAATGTTAGTGTCTCACTTTCAGATATGAACAAGGAGCCAATAATTACTCAATAGTGAAGAAAAATCTAAAGCATGGAAGTGAGTTGCCAAGACACACAAAACAAAACATAACAAAATAAAAAAAGAGAAGGAACATTTAGATAAAGGCAAATGCAGGGAGTGTATTTTTGAATATATAAAAATATTTAAAAATATGAATATTTCATCTGTGAACTAAATCATAAATTATTATTTTAAAATCATAATAAAAAACATTTTGAGAGAAAAAATTTAGATCTTATAAACATGACAGCAGACATTTAAAAATCACAATAGATATTAGAATGCATAACTGATTATACTTGCCTAATAATAGAACTATAAAAAAGACACAGATAAAAAACAAAATAGATTAGATAAGAAATACTAATCAGTACAAAGGACACAATATCCAAAAGACAATGCAAAAACAACAAACAAACAAAAAAACCCAGAGAAATTGAAGAGAAAAAAATTTCCAAGAAAAATGTCTCAGAAGTGAAAGAGAAAATTTTCCAGATAAATAAACTCTAGTAAGGATATATAATATTAAATATATAAAGTTCAAAATATAAAATTAAAAAAATACTTCATTAGAAGATATCAGGTAAAATTTTAAAAGTTAATGATTAGTAAAATATCCTAAAGAAGCTGGTAGAGAAAAGAAAGACTATCAAGAATCAAACAGTCATAAAATTTCTTAAGAATAAAAATAGAAAATGAAAGAAAATAAAACAAAGATTTGAATATTCTGAGGGAAGTGATTTTGTGCAAAGGGAAAATATCAAGCAAGGAAGTAGCAACCAAGGGATTGAATTAATCATAGTACACAGAACAAAAATATTAGTAAATGAAAAAATATGAACCATGAAAAATAATCTAAAAGTGTACCAAAACTAAAATAAAATCCTCATACACTATGTAGGTGAGCTACAGAATTAAAATTGTAAATCATAATAATATGAAAACTAAATATACTGATTGTGCTACATATTGTAACCTAATTATAATGGGAGTATAATGGAAAATGTGATTTGGAGTTAGATATAAGAAACTTTATTTGATATTAACCTTTGAATGTAGAAATGTCTACATTAGACATAAGCAACAGACAACAAATAACGTCTAAAACAAACAAAAAGTGAGAGAAAGATGGAAGGCAGGAAGGGGTAAGGATTAAATGAATGAAGGAAGAAGAACCTATTCTTTAGAAGTATGTAGATAACTACCTGAAAACGTAGCAATATGCATGATTGATTCTGATGGGTGATGAGATAGGATTGCAGAAGACTGTCCTGATTTGCTTTTGTTTTGTTTTTGAATTAGCCTTCCAGAAATATTTTTTTTTGATTGCATAAAAATATAAATTTGGAAAAAAAGAGAAAAAATTCTATTACTATTTGACTTCTTTCTCATCTCCTGCCTGTTTAAATTTTACATAAAATTATACATTTTTCAGATGTAATTTTATATGACATTTATATTTATCACTTTAACACAGTAACAAAATTGTTATTCAATGGTCTTGAATTTTCAAATACTTGTGAAACCACTACACATATACATATGGGTACATAAAAACTTAAATCATCTAAATCTACTCTTATGCAAAAAATTTACAAGATAGAAACATAAAACACTTGCTTAACTACTCTGAGTGTTTAATTATAAGGTAAGTGCTTGACTTTCTTTATTTCATAGACCAAAATCATTTAAAAGTTCATAATTGAGGCAAGGGCACAGTTACCACATTAAATTCAAATAACAAGCAGGTTATCCTTAATAAATTGACATACTAAGTATTTCAAAGAATACCTGAAATTCCCCTTAAAACATGCCAGTATCCCACAATGGACTCAAAATTAACAATACAGAGGACAGAAGATGGCTGCAGAGTAAAGAGGACCTTCGGCTCACCTCATACCATGAACACAACTAGATAACTAGCAAATCATCCTAAATATCACAGAAAGCAACCTGAAGACTGACAGAACAAACTCCACAGCTAAAGGGAGAGAAAAGTCCACAAGGAAAAAGGTAGGAAGTATGGAGATGTAGTCTAGGGGAAAAATGTATTGTGGGTGCTACAGAGGGGAGGGAGCCATGGTCCTGGAGAAGGGTACAAGAGAGGCACATACAGGGAAAAGCACAAGGAGAATGTTTCCCTAAAGACACTGGTTTGGAAAACAAGAGGGTTTGAATTTTGTAAATTCTTGAATCTAGCAGAACTTAAAGCCTTAAGTTTTAAAGGTCATTGGGCTTTGGTGGGATAGAGCCCCAAGGGCACTGTGTACTGCTCCTGGAGAGAAGGCAGGCAAACAACTCAGGGGCAGACAGCATGGAAATAGCAACCTGAACAGCATCTGGGGCACACACAGTGGAGAGATAATTCACTCTTCTCAGAGTGCATCCCTGGGAGGCAGTGTTCACAAAAACACCTCTCTGGGGGAAAAAAAAAAAGTAGTTCATCAGCGTCATTTCCCTCCTCTGACCCACAGCATAATACACATAGAGTCACCTGTAAGAAGCAGCACAGTGCCAAGACTGGTAGCCTACCTTGCATACATTAAGGCCCAGCACCCTGCACTCTGATGAGACTGCCCTTCTCAGTCATGCTTGCCTCAGTTCTAGTGCGGTGGGCCCCTACCCCAGAAGACCAGCATAAACCCTTCACCACACCATGTCTCACAACCGCAGAGTTCTGCGGGGCCTCAGTTCTGGTGGAAGTGGTATCAGGTCTCATTTCACAAGTAGACCAGAGCACAGCTAGTTAAAACTTGCCATATTCAGGCCAGGAACCAAACAAACACTGCCCACAAAAGGTAGAGGGAGCCTCTGCAGATGACAGGCCTAAAGGACAGAGCAGTGAAAAACACAAAAGCAGAGTGCATGTAGCACACATCAGAGATATCCCCTGAAGCACCAGACCCTGGGCATTACATAACCTCTTCTTCATAAGACCATTACTTTCAGGATCAGGAAAAATACCTGAGTTTTCTAATACACAAAAGAAGGCAGAGACTTATACAAAATATGAAGACAGAGGAATTTATCCCAAATGAAAGAACAAGGCCAGGGACAGAGATCTAGTGAAACGGATTTAAGCAACATGCCTGACGGAGAATTCAAAGTAACAATCATAAAGATACTCACTGACCTTGAGAAAAGAATAGGGAACATAAGGGATACCCATACCACACTGATAAAAGAGTTAAAAAAGAATCAATCAGGGGCGCCAGGGTGGCTCAGTGGGTTAAAGCCTCTGCCTTTGGCTCAGGTCATGATCTCAGGTTCCTGGGATTGAACCCCACATCAGGCTCTCTGCTCTCTCTCTGTGTCAAATAAATAAATAAAATATAAAAAAGAGAATCAATCAAAGATGAAGAGTACAGTAAACGAGATTAGAAATAGGCTTAATGCAATTAACAGGATGCTAGAAGAAGTAAAGGAACATATCAATGACAGTAGATATAGTAATGGAAAGTAAATGAAGTTGAACAAAAGAGAGAAAGAATTATGCAACATGAAAATAAACAGGGAACTCAGTGACTCCATCAAAACTAAAAAATATTTGTATTATAGCAGACCCAGAAAAAGAAGAGAAAGGGAACAAAAATTTATTTGAAGAAATAAGAGTAGAAATTTTCCCTAATCTGGAGAAGGTTATAGACATCCAGATCCAGGAGGCATGGAGAATTCCCATCAAAATCAACAAAAGCAGGCTAACAGCAAGACATATTGTAATTAAATTTGAGAAATAGAGTGCTCTTTATAGAGCAAATCTTAAAAGCAGCAAGACAAAAGAAGTCCTTAACATACAAGGCAAAATCCATAAGACTAGCTGGATATTTCTCAACAGAAACTTGGCAAGCTAGAAGAGAGTGCTGAATGGGAAAAATCTGTGGCCAAGAATGCACATTAAAGCTATCATTCAGAATAGGAGAGATAAAGAGTTTACCCAGCAAACAAAACTAAAGGACTTCATGACCATGAAACCATCTCTGCAAGAATATTAAAGGGGACTCTGAGTGCAACAGCGAAACCCAAAGTGACAAAGACTAGAAAGGATCAGAGAAAATCTCCAGAAACAATAACAGAACAAGTACTTAAATGGCAATAAATACATACCTATCAATAATTACTTTGAATGTAAATGCACTAAACACTCCAATCAACAGGGTGTCAGAATGGATAAAAAAACAAGACCCATCTATATTCTGCCTGCAAGAGATTATTTTAGACCTATAGACACCTGCAGATTGAAAGTGAGGAGATGGAGAAACATTTATCATCCAAATGGATGTCAAAAGAAAGTCAGAGTAGCAATATTTATATTGGACAAACTAGACTTTAAAACAAAGACTATAACAAGAGTTGAAGAAGGACACCTCATGATCGTAAAGTGGACAATCCAGCAAGAAAATATAACAATTGCAAATACTTATGCACCCAACATGGGAGCACCCAAATACATAAAACAATAAGAAACATAAAGATGTAAACGATGGCAATACAATAATATAGGGAAGTTTAACAACCCACTTACAGCAATGGAAAGATCACCTAAACAGAAAATCAACAAGGAGGGCGCCTGGGTGGCTCAGTGGGTTAAAGCCTCTGCCTTCAGCTCAGGTCATAGTCTCGGGGTCCTGGGATCGGGAGCCCCGCATCAGGCTCTCTGCTCAGCGGAGAGCCTGCCTCCTCCTCTCTCTCTGCCTGCCTCTCTGCCTACTTGTGATCTCTCTCTCTCTCTCTCTCTCTCTGTCAAATAAAAATAATAATAAAAAAAGGCATTAGTATTTCTAGTGTTGTTTAAAAAAAAAAAAGAAAAGAAAATCAACAAGGAAACAGTGGCTTTAAATGACACACTGGACCAGATGGACTTAATTGATATATTCAGATCATTTCATCCTAAAGCAGCAGAATACACATTCTTTTTGAATGCACATGGGACATTCTCCATAAAACATCACATACAAGGCACAAATCAGGCCTCAACGAACAGATCATGCCAAGCATATTTTCCAATCACAACACTATGAAACTTGAAGTCAGTCATAAGAAAAAATTGGAAAGACCACAAGTACATGGAGGCTATAGAACACCCTACTAAAGAATGAATGGATCAACCAGGAAATTAAAGAAGAAATTAAAAAAAAAAACACATGGAGGGGCGCCTGGGTGGCTCAGTGGGTTAAAGCCTCTGCCTTAGGCTCAGGTCATGATCTCAGGGTCCTGGGATTGAGCCCCGTATCGGGCTCCATGCTCAGTAGGGAGCCTGCTTCCTCCCCTCTCTCTGCCTGCCTCTCTGCCTACTTGCGGTTTCTCTCTCTGTCAAATAAATAAATGAAATCTTAAAAAAAAACACATGAAAAGAAATGAAAATCAACACACAACAGTCAAAAATGTTTGCGATGCAGCAAAAGTGTTCAAAAGAGGGAATTATATGGCAATACAGGCATACCTCAAGAAGCAAGAAAAATCTCATACATACAAACTAAACTTACAAGTAAAAGAGCTAGAAAAAAACAACAAATGAAGCCTAAAGCCAGCAAAAGGAGGAAAATAACAAATATTACAGCAGCAATAAATGACACAGGAACAAACAAAGAACAATAGAACAGAACAGTAAACCAGGATCTAGTTCTTTGAAAGAAATGATAAAATTGATAAACTCCTAGCCAGACTTATCAAAAAGAAAAGAAAAAGGACCAAATAAAATCACAAATGTGAAAGGAGAGATCACAACCAACACCACAGAAATACAAAAATTTATGAGATTATGAAAAATTATATGCCAACAAATTAGGTGATCTGGAAGAAACAGATAAATTCCTAGAAACATACAAACTACCAAAATAGGAACTAAATAAAAAACTTGAGCATACTGATAATCAGTATAGAATCTAATCAGTTAATCAAAAATCTCCCAATAAACAAAAGTCCAAGGCCAGATGGCTTCCCAAAGGAATCCTACCAAACATTTAAGGAAGAGTTGATACCTATTCTCAAACTATTTCAAAAAATAGAAAAGGAGTGAAGACTTTCAAGTTCATTCTATGAGGCCAACGTTACCCTGATACCAAAAGCAGATAAACACCACTAAAAAAGAGAATATTCCTGATGAACACAGATGCAAGAATTCTCAAATACTAGCAAACCAAACCCAACAATACATTAAAAAAATAATTCACCACAATCAAGTGTGATTTATACCTTGGTTGCAAGGGTGGATCAATATTTGTGAATCAATCAACATGCTAAACCAAATTAATAAAAGAAGGTATAAGAGCCATATGATCCTTTCAATAGATGCAGAAAAAACATTCAATAAAGTACAACATGAATTCATGATAAAAACCGTCAACTAAGTAGGATTAGAGGGAACATACCTGAACATAATAAAAGACATACATGAAAATCCCACAGCTAGTATCATCCTAAATGAGAAAAAACTGAGAGCTTTTTCTCTTGTCAGGAAAAAGACAAAGATGTCCACTATATTTAATATACTACTGGAAGTCCTAGTCACAGAAATCAAATAAGAGGAAGGAATAAAGGACATTCAAATTGGTAATTAGAAGTCAAACTCTCACTATTTGCAGATGATATGATATTATATATATATATAAAACCCTAAAGACTTCACCAAAAAACTACTAGGTCTGATAAATGAATTCAGTAAAGTTGCAAGATACAAAATCAACGTACAGAAATATGTTGTCTTTCTATGCACCAATAATGAAGCTGCAGAAAGAGAAATTAAGGAATCAATCCCATTTGCACTTGTACCAAAAAGAATAAGACCTAGGAATAAACCTAAACTAAAGAGGAGAAAGACCTGTACTCTGAAAACTATAACACTGGTAAAAGACACTGAAGATGACCAAAGAAATGGAAAGACATTCTATGCTCACAGATTGGAAAATAAATATTGTTAAAATGTTAGTACTAACCCAAACCAAGATTTAATGCATTTCAGGTTTAATGCAATCCTTATCAAAATATCAACAGCATTTTTCACAGAACTAAAACAATCAATCCTGATATTTGTATGGAACCACTAAAGGGTCAAGATAGCCAAAGTAACATTGAAAAAGCAAAGCGAAGCTAGAGGGATCACAATTCCAGATTTCAAATTATATTAGAAACCTGCAGTAATCAAAACAGTATGGTACTGGCACAAAAATAGACACATATACCAAAAGAACATTATAGAAATCCAGAAATGAACCCACAACTAAATGGTAAATTTATTATTGACAAAGTAGGAAAAAATATCCAGTGGGGGAAAAAAGTCTTTTGAACTAATTTTAATAGTATTGGGGAAACTGGGCAGAAACATGGGAAAGAATGAAACTGAACCACTTTCTTACATCATACTCAAAAATAAATTCAAAATGGATTAAAGACCTAAATGTGAGACAGGAAACCACCAAAAACCAAGAAGAGAACACAGGCAGTAACCTCTTGGACATTGGCAGTAGCAACTTCTTACTAGATATGTTTACAGAGGCAAGGGAAGCAAAAGTAAAAATAAATTAATGGGACTTCATCAAAATAAAGACTTCTGCACAGTGAATGAAACAGTCAACAAAAGGAAACCTTTGGAATGGGAGAAGATATTTGCAAATGATATATCTGATAAAGGATTTGTATCCAAAATATATAAAGAAATCATAAAACTCAACACCCAAAAAACAAATAATCCAGTTAAAAAATGAACAGAAGGCACAAACAGACATTTTTCTAAAGAAGACATCCAGATAACCAATAGACTCATGGAAACATGCTTAACAGCAAGCATCATCAGGGAAATACAAATCAAAACTACAAGGAGATATCACCCCCATACCTGTCTAAAAAGCAAAAATCTGCAATGCAAGACACAACAGGTATTGGAGAAGATATGGATAAAGGGGAACCTTCTTATACTGTTGGCGGGAATGCAAACTGGTGCAGCCACTCTGGAAAACAATATGGAGGCTCCTCAAAAAGTTAAAAAGAGAACTACCCTATCATTCAGCAACTGCACTACTAGATATTTACCCAAATGATATAAAAATACTATTTCAAAGGGGTACATGTACCCTGATGTTTATAGCAGCATTATCTACAATAGCAAGACTATGGAAACAGGCCAAGTGTGCATCAACCGATGAATGGATAAAGAATGTGTGTGTGTGTGTATGTGTGTGTGTGTGTGTGTGTTACTCAACCATAAAAAAGAATGAAATCTTGCCACTTGGAATGATACGGATGGAGGTAGAGAGTATTATGGTAAGTGAAATAAACCAGTCAGAGAAAGACAAATACCGCATGATTTCACTCATATGTGAAAGCTAAGAAACAAAACAAAAATGCCCAGGGGGAAAAGAGAGAGAGAGAGGAGCAAACGAAGAAACAGACTCAGCTATAGAGAACAAACTGACGACTATACCAGAATGGAGGTAGGTGGGGACATGGGTTAAAAAGGTGATGGGGATTAAGGAGTGCACTTGTTATAATGAGCACTAGGTATTGCATGGAAGTGATGAATCACTATATTGTACATTTGTAACTAATGTTAATATGTTAACTAACTGAAATTTAAATAAAAACTTATGAAATGAAACAAAACAAACAAAACAAAATTAACAATACAGAAATAAACCCACAGACTTATTTTGACTAAGCTAATTTGATTCCAGGAATGATCAGCTGGTTTACTATGTTGATTATAGGTAGACCGTTAGTTACAAAATCAATTTAAGAAGACATATGTTAAATAGAGAAAAAAAGAAAATAAGCAAAGCAAGAAAGAGAAAACAGGGCAAAAGGTCAAGAACTGAGCAAACAGGGCATAGAAGTAATCTACAGTGTGAGTAAACTTTCACTGTCTATTATCCCAAAGTAAAGTAAGCCAACAGGAGAAATACAACCTTCCACTTGTAGGCTTCTTAGGTGATCTGCCATAGACACATCAGCATAGTGGTGCAGTGAGCCTTCAAATCAATCATATTCTTAATAATAAGAGACATTTTTCTTTTCTTCTGCTTTAATAGCATCTATGGGTGCCGACTAAATACAAATAATAAAGGTTGTTCCATAGAAGCATTTTGTAAGATTAGGAGTCTCTTATGGTTTGTCTCCTTCCCCATCCCATCTTGTTTCATTATTCTTCCCTCCCTAATCTCACAAAACAAACTGAGGGTTACTGGGGGGTGGGAGGGTAGGGATAGGGTGGATGGGTTATGGGCATTGGGGAAGGTTTCTGCTTTGGTGAATGCTGTGAAAGATGTAAGCCTGATGATTCACAAACCTGTACCCCTGGGGCAAAGAATAAAAAATAAAAAATAATTAAAAAAAAAAAGAAGCATTTTGTAGTGGGGGTGGAACAGAGTAATGTCGTTCAGGTATATAATTTCCATGAGCTAACTTAATACAAGAATGCATCTTAGAAAATTTTGAGGCAACATGAGCAAACCTATTGCTCATATTCTCAGATCAGTTGTATCAGCAGACTTTTGAGTACCTGAATGGCAGAGAAATCAAATTTGATATCATTAGCAAGTAACTGAATAGCTTATAGTCTATGTTTCATATTGTTTCATATTAAAAGATGTATGTGGCCTAAAATCCATAAAGTTGATGGCAAAGCTAATGCTGTATTAAAAAAAACAGAAAACAAAGAACAAAAAATCAAAAAATCCTCCTGGTTTTTATTATTACATTAATAAAGAATGTGGTGCCTCTGCATGGGATTTAGTTATAGACAGGTTTAGTGTTAGGATTAATACTAATACTAATATAGCACTTTATTTTGGTTTAAATACTTGTTTAATCAAACAATTACTCTGTTGAGGTTGCACATCTTCCATCATGAAGTGAAAATACACAATACTATTAGGAAACTATATTGAGTTACAGAGCTTGTTAGGTGTCTTAACAATCCGCCCCCTCCCACCCCATTCTCCAACCTAATCAAGACAGGCAACCTATCAAGCTGCACTAGAAAAACCTTTTCTCAATTCTTCAGCTACAAACTTTCCTCATTCTCTTTATCTATTTTAGATTTTAGGTTAATTATTGTAAATACTCAAATCAGCACTTTCCTTTCCCTCTTGTACTCTCCTATCATAAATGCAGCTTCTTGCTCTGTTGACATACATAACGTGGAAAGCAAATTTGTGGTTTTCAACAATGTCTGGTGATCTTACTACTTTTCTCTGCTCATTCTAATTTTCCACTGTCCTCAGTGTTGACTTAGCACCTGTACTTGGTACTTGGTACATTTTTCCACAATTACTTCTCCACTTTTAGCTTACTATCTTGCTTTTATCCTCCCCTGTGTGTTCGATCTCATCTTTTGATAAAATAAAGAAAATGTTCTCCACATTTGTTCTGGATTCCTTCTCTTCTCATCACCAAAGACTGGCCCTTCACATCCTTCCCTACTCCATTATTATCTGCCAGGTCTTCCCTGAAACTATCTGTCAAAAAAAATATAAATAAATAAATAAGCTCTGCTAAAGCCATTAACTTTTTTATCCAGGCAAATGCCAAGGAGTTTCTGAAACTCCAAGCTCACATGGTACTTTTTTTCTCACTATTTTTCAAAATGACATTTCTCTGATTGGATCTCTGGCCTTTGACTGACTTTAGTTCTGCTTCTCTAACTGTAGGAATCTGTCTCAGACTGAATGGCCCCCTGTGGTCAGTTGAGTTTTGTTAGGTCTCTGGGTAGTTTATTTTCCCATTGAAAAATAATATTTTTGCCATGTATTCTTTCTACATTTGTCCTTCAGCAAAGAGCCTTTATCCTATAACTTTCTTAGGTCAAGAACATAATGTATCTTGCCCTCCTGGAGATGGTCTGCTTTTTACTTAAAAAAAAAATTATTTCTTTTTTTCCTCAATGTTTGCCTCTGGGGCATGAATCTTTTTCATTGGTACAACCTGGCTAAGCCGATATTCCTGTAATGACACTGAATCCTTGGAATGACTTTCAAATTCAGTAAGGCTCCAGGATAAAACCTCATCTTCTCTATGAGATCAAATTTCCAGATTTCTTAAATCTAAAGCAAATTTTCACGAAAGATCTCACCATAAAGCCTTTGCAGTCTCTTCTACTTCTAAATTTCTTCAAAATTATATATTTATGTCCTTTAATATATAAAGTACTATATAAAGTAATACAAGTTTCACATAGTTCCTCATATATCTTTTCTCTAATTATAAAAGTTGTGCATGTTCATTGCATTAAAATACCATAGAAACGCTAAAAAAAAAGAAAAATTTACCTTATTTTTAATTCAGTTGCTAAAAAACTCATTAAAGTTTAATAATGCATCACATATCATTATATTCCAAAAATATTTCCAATTTACCTATTTTAAAATTAGAAACTTTTAACTATGTTCTAACATAGTTTAACAAGGTGCTGATTAGAGCGCCTGGGTGGCTCAGTGGGTTAAAGCCTCTGCCTTCGGCTCAGGTCATGATCTCAGGGTCCTGGGATCGAGGCCCATATCAGGCTCTCCACTCAGCAGGGAGCCTGCTTACCCCTCTCTCTCTGCCTGCCTCTCTGCCTACTTGTGATCTCTCTCTCTCTGTGTCAAATAAATAAATAAAATCTTTAAAAACAAAACAAAAAAAACCAGATGCTGATTATCTTTTAGGTATCAATAAAGATTTGAATGATTGCTCCAAATGGCCCCTTGGTGGCTCAGTCAGTTAAGTGTCTGACTCTTGATTTCAGCTGAGGTCATGAACTCAAGGTCCTGGGATGGAGCATGAAGTCTGCTAATGATTCTCTCTCTTCCTTGCCCTCTGCTTCTCCTCCTGCTCACATCTTGCTAAACAAACAAACAAATAAATAAATAAAATTAAAAAAAAAGAATGAATGTTCCATTTGGTTTTGCAAGGTACAAATCATTTAGGGTGATAATTTGTATTGGCCTTTCCAGTCCAAACATACTATTCTTCTTCATAGGGACTTCTCGCCAGGAATATATATTTCAGTATGGCATGTGCTATACTTTTTAAATATCAGATCAGCTGGCCAAACAGATATTTTTGAAGTATCAGTGTTATATTCCGTACATGCGGTCATTTGAATCATTGTCTTACTGCTTATTTAAAATTTTCAAATTAAATATTAGAGAAAAGCAAAGGACCAACAAGACAGATTCTTCAATATACTGATTTGAACACTATCAAACAGACTCCAAAATTTCTAGTTTCCTGATCCAGAATTTTTGTTTGGAAAAGTGCTTGATTTCTTTGGAGACAGTTACTACTCTACTTTCTTTACCTATCTCAAAACTACTGACAGTATCATTTTAAATGTTTTTAGTCAAACCCAAATGGCCCTACTGACATTGTCTCTTAGGGAAATCACAAGACTGTGTTTTAGAATTTATATGTGCAAATTCAATCAATACTATGTTTTCAAAGTATATCCCCTTGAAATCTGACTTTATTACCAAGAACTTAAGGAAAACTTCAATATATTTTTTTGCAGTTTTTAACTACATTAAATCACCACAAAAGTGAAAGAAATACACACAAAATTTTTGATGAATAACATCAAAATAAGTTAAATTTATTAAAGATAATATTTAGGCATATTTAGTTTGCATGTGGCCTAAGCTTTTTGGATCCTAAAGTTAATTTTATAATAGAAAAATCAACCTATTGCTGATATCAGTTTCTTAGTTGATACATTTATAATGGAGTTGATAATATGGGCACATTATGATAGAGGTAAGTATTCCTCAGTGCATAAACTGTTCATTAAAACAAATGACAAACCCATAAAAACACTGTTTGGGCCATATATGTGAGATGTTACAGAGATAATGAGTTCTTCTCATAATAAATAAAGAAAATAAATCTATCCTTTGAAAACTTAAAGGCTATAGAAAATTATCAGCAAGATTAATTCAGGGGCACCTGGGTGACTCAGTGGGTTAAGCCTTTGCCTTCAGGTCAGGTCATGATCTCAGGGTCCTGGGATCGAGCCCCGCATCCCATTGGGCTATCTGCGCAGCAGGGAGCCTGCTTCCCCCTCTCCCTCTGCCTGCCTCTCTGCCTACTTGTGATCTCTCTCTCTCTCTCTCTGTGTCAAATAAATAAATAAAATCTTAAAAAAAAAAGATTAATTCAAGTAAGAGTCTACTCAAAGCTGTCTTTTGTCTTTACTTTTATAGGAACATTTGATTCTTGGTATGAGGGAAATCAAACCAAGACTCAGGGGCACAAAGAAGTTAATTCTAGGTCTGAAAATGTTGTATACTGACATTTTCTTTTATTACATTTTAGTCATTCCATTTCAGTCATGTGTCATTCCTCAAAAAGTAACATAATATTAGTCAAACAATAAAATCCATTAAAAAAAAGAGAAATCCAAGATAAATAAGGATTAAATAGTCCACAAGAAAATTTTCCTTGTAGGTTAAAAAGAAAGCCATGGTAAAACACCTGGTAGTTTGAGCAAATGACAACTGAATTGAAATAAAAAGGGACTGGCAAATGATGTTTCAAATCATTGTAAAACATGCAATAAGTCGAGTTTAAAGGTTTATAAAACAATGTATCTGTCCCATCTGTCCCATCCCTCTTTTTAATAGGATTCTGAGAAAGAGATAAAGGTATGGCAAACATGCAGTTTGTAACTGGAACTTTCTAGTCCTTTATATATATATTAGATGTTTAAACACATTTTAACACAATACTACAATACTATTTCTTGAACTGTCACCTCCAAATTTTTAAATTTTTTTAGCTAGAAAACATGGCCTACAGTCTCATACTATTACATAAAGCTAGAATTTTTCCAAAGTGTATTTTCTAATACAATATTTTCCAAAGTATTCCAAAGTTTATTTAATTCAGGATGGTAACATACGGTAACCTTAGAAACAGCTTTCTTCTTATGTCCCATCTTAGCTTTTGCAATTAGCAACTTTTATTGAGATTTTAAAATTCCACCTATAGCCATCCTATATTTTCAACTTTTCTATAGAAAAAAATAACCACTATATAATTTCCTGAATCTCTGTATTATTAGCACAGTTCCCATCTATGTATCGACATTAGATTGGACATTCATGTCTTTTTAAATAGTGTTAAAAATTATTAAAGAAGACCAATTTAGGTGATATAAAGTTTATTTAACACTTCCTGAAGTGGAGAGTCTCCATTTGGAGAATTGCAAAATGGGGCAAAAAACAAGAAGCTATCATAAGATAATGAAGAAAGTAACAAATGGAAAATACCTGATTGGCTGGGACATATAGTCAACCTTCTTTCTGGTGAGAAGAAACAAGAGTTAAATTCAGAGCCCAGAGTCAGCCTGGTGTTTGGGGACTGGTTGACTGGATATACTGGGTTTCTGGTCAATCACAGCATTTACAGGGACACAAAAGTTATCTAAGTTTCAGTTTACCGATGTCGCAACCGGGGCAGGAGCAGCTCCATCTTAAGCCAGAAATTTATTTCAATGACAACTGGTAAGTAATGGTACTATTTACAATGCTGATTGTAGTACTTGTGACTTTGGGTAACATTTGGAAAATTTGGCACATATATGTTAAAAAAACAAGGGGAATTTTTATTTTATACATCTCCTTAAATAAAAATATGATATCAAACTATTAACTAATATCCATGGGAAGTGAGTTCTCTATGTATGCATCAGTTAACAGAATAGATTAGATATTTTGATTGAATACAATACAGATATAATACAGAACTATTCTTATTTTTTCTTTGATATTTTCCAAAATGAGCATATATATGTGTGCAAGCACGCACACGCCCATGCACACACACACACTCACACACACACACATCACTGTTTGTTGGGAAATATAATTAAAAAGAAAATCTTTTCCCAATTCAGAAAATATCTCCACAAAGATAGTACAGAAAGAGAATAGTTTTATTATTGAATAAACATTAAACCAGAATATGGTGTACATCATAGGCAATACCCTAAAAGATTGCAAATACAAAAAAATCTTATCCCCTTTCAAAGCCAAGCATATACAGCCCATTACATACATATTCTTCGGATAAAAAATAATTATCCCTCATAGAGCAGGACCTGACAGCACCATTTGCTGCACATAGTTTGTCTTAGATTCACATGGCAACTGGAGTGACTTTTTGTGTTTTTATTCAACATTTCCCATCTTGCCACCTCAGTTTCTCCCATGAAATATGGTGTTAGGAAGTTATAAATAATTTAAAATAAAAGAGGTTCTACAGACTCTAACCAGTTTTTTTGTTTGTTTGTTTTAGCTTTTAATTATTTTATCTCAGTTTACAACTCAACCACGATAGGACATTAGGGTTCTAGAAAACTTGATATCACAGGGTCTAAGTCTCTATCTACAATGCTAAATACATCTATTATGCTAGATTTTAATTATGTTATTCCTTAGTATGCACTTCTTTTCTGCTTTTCAAACTCCATAAGCTCCTCTTTTACTATCTCTGATAATTACACAACACTAACACAGATGTCATGTAACTATTCCCTACAATATCCCACTGTATCTAGCAGGGCAGGTTTGTTACTCAGGAAAGTAAAATGGAATCCCAGGAATACTGATAGAGTCCAAGGTTAACTAGTTACATAGTTGATAATAAAAGTTGGTTGCAAGTCCAGTATTCTTCCCCATTATGCAATGTATTAACTTTAATGCATTACAATCAAACTAAATTAATCAAAACAAAAGCTCAAGAATAACAAAAAAGAACTGGTGGCATTTACTTCTAGTTCAGTGAAATTTTATTTGAAAGGTAACATAATGCCATAACACAGACGTGCCACTGAAGTAGATATGGAACTATCTAGTGTAACTTGGTTTTTAGACATACCATCAGTTATATCCAGATATCTGGTAAGCTTTAAGAAATATTATACTTGCATTATACGGTCTTGTTTTCCCTTCTTTTTAATAATTAAGACGAGCACCAGCAATTGCCTAGTGAAAATATTATAGACATTATTAATCATCATGCATCCCTCACTGAAGACTAACGTCAAAATGTATGGTCTCCATTGTACAGAATTAATTGAAATGAAATGGGAGCAACTGACCACAGACAAATTGCTGCTGAAGATTAAAACGTAGTAGGAGAATATTGATCAATAATCTATAACTTCACAATGTACAAGAGAAATATAAACATTATGTGGAAAATTTAGTCTTTAATCTCAGATATAAAATATGCATATATTTTTTAAAAGTCAGTCTCTGAAGAATCTGTCAGTGATATAAAGTATGCTATTTGCAGCTTCTTTCCTAAATTCCCTTCTCTACTAAGCCCCAAGCTAAGGCACTAAATAAAACTAATAAATAAACAAAAGGAGGGGGAGAGAGAGAGACTAATTTAGGGACTGGTGTGACTCCACACCTTGACAAAATCGTATAAATTGTATTCTCCAAATTATAATAGTAATCCAAATACTTTGTCCTCCCCTAAAGCTGATAGACAGGCTGCAATGACTAGCTAACACATAACATGATAAAGAAAACTAAATGAAACACAACAAAAGGGGAGTAAAATTGCCTAGGGATAAAAGTAGACTGTGGACAGTGTGGTTAGGATAATGAATTCCAGTAAATCACAAAACTGTTTTTAGTTAAATATACTGAGTTTACAAATTATTCATTTAGAAAAAAAATGCATGAGTTTATTTGTAAAATGTTAAGTGTTTGATTGTTTCCTTTATCTTGTTTTGCAGCATAGAGCAAGCACCAGAAAAGATCATTGATTTGCAAAAGGAGATGCACATTACCTAGAAAAACAAAAGGTGAGAAGGCAGTGGTCTTGGAAAATGCTTTATATCAGGAATCATGCCCAGAGAAGAGTTAGCTGATTCTTTGAGACCCTTCCAAACCTGTGATTACTTGATTCTGAGTTGGGAGGAACATAGAATGATTAAAGGAACATGTGATTTGGTACCAGAAGATCCAGACTTAAGTCTTAACTACAGCACTTTCTATTTTCCTGTACTCAAACAAGTCACTAGGATATTTAAAATAAAATTATGGGTGAGAAGGTGTTGATGTTATTTTTAATGCACAGTATAATGTAGCTGGAGAATTTAATGGTTATGTTTCTGCATGGACTTTGGATTTAGAAAGATGTAGATATGAATCCCAACTCTATCACTTGCTAGGCATAAAGCTTTGTTGAAGGAAATGAAATTCTCTGGGTCTAAAATTCTTTACTATAATATAAAGATAAAAAAAAACCCCTCAAAATCAAGGATGAGTTAGCTAATGTTTATGTGGTGCTTATATATATTCAATATGTCTTGGTCGTTTTTTTTTAATCCTCTTTAATACCCAGTGCTTAAGACATAGCAATGGCCAGGAATCATTTATTGTAGCACTGTCTCTTCCAATTTTTAGATATTGTTGAGCTATCTTATTACCTTTCTTATCAGTAACCCTTCTTATAATGAAATTATGAAATTATTTCTGTTCCTCTTCTTTTAATTATTTATTTAACTTATTTAATGATCTTATTTTAGGGAGTGAAGATAAAAATGTCTGAGAAGTCCCAAAGGGATGTTATATGTAAACAGGAAGCCCTTTTTATGAAATGTGATTTAAAATACACTAAAACACTATTTTAAAGTAGCTGATGCCAAACTTCTGATGACTAGACTACTTTCTAGAGTAAAAATCATAGACTAACTGGACTTTCTCCTTCTTTAATTTAAAAGGGTAATTAATTAGAGATTATTAAACTAATATAGACATGAGGTAGTTTAATATGATGGTCATTTACAGTGATAGATGGTCCCCACCCAAAATTTGGTTTAGATGTGGAGATTTAGAATGCCACACACACCCCAAGAACTGCAGAGAAATCAGCAACGATTTTAGTTTAGGTAGTAAAATAATGAAAGAACATATCCACTAACAAAGCCATTCTGGTGACTATGATTAAGGCCTGGAATTCTACTGTCAGTGTTGTTCCCTTTATGCCCAGTGCTTTAATAGCTATTTTTAAAAATTATCTGCTTTATTGATTTTATTAAATTTTTGTATTACAGTGTAGTTAGTAGTTAACATTCAGTGTTATATTAGTTTCAGGTATACACTATAGTTATTCAACAAGAATATACATTGGGGCACCTGGGTGACTCAGTCAGTTAAACATCTAACACTTGATTTCAGCTCGGGTCATGATCTTAGGGTTGTGAGGTCAAGCTTCACTTTGGGCTCACTCAGTAGGGAGTCTGCCTCTCTCTCTCTCTCTCTCTCTCTCTCTCTCTCTCTCTCTCTCCCTCTCCCGCTCNCTCCCCTCCCTTTCTCCCCACCTCCCTTTCTCCCTCTTCCCTCCCTCTGCTCCTGCTCTCTCTCTCTAAAATAAATTACTCTTTAAGAAAATTCTATACATTACCCAGTGCTCATCATGCTAAGTGTGCTCTTTATTTATTTTTATTTATTTATTTTTTTTAAGATTTTATTTATTTATTTCACAGAGGGAGAGAGATCACAAGGAGGCAGAGAGGCAGGCAGAGAGAGAGAGAGGGGGAAGCAGGCTCCCCGCTGAGCAGGGAGCCCGATGCGGGCCTCGATCCCAGGACCCTGAGATCATGACCTGAGCCGAAAGCAGAGGCATTAACCCACTGAGCCACCCAGGCGCCCTAAGTGTGCTCTTTAATCCTGATCACCTGATTCATCCATTCTCTCACCAATCTCACCTCTGCTAACCACCAGTTTGTTCTCTATAGTTAAGCGTCTGCTTCTTGGTTCCTCTCTCTGTGTCCTTTTTCTTTCCTTTTTTTTTTTTTTCCTTTGCTCGTTAGTTTTCTTTGTTCAGTTCCACATGAGTGAGATAACATGATATTTGCCTTCCTCAGACTACTTATTTCTCTTAGAATTATACTCTGTAGCTCCATCTACATTGTTCCAAATGGCAAGATTTCATTCTGTTTTAGAGTTCTGAATAATATTCCATTGTGTATGTATATACACACACAATGTGTATAATATGTATATACATACACAATGTATTATATATATATATATATATATACACACACACACACACACACATGCATACACACACGTACAACCCACCTCTTCTATATCCATTCATCTATTAGTACACATTTGAGTGCTCCCATAATTTGGCTATTGCAAATAATGGTCCAATAAACTTAGGGGTGCATGAATTCCTGTCAATTAGTGTTTTTGTATTTTTTTGGTAAATATGCAGTAGTGCAATTACTGGATGGTAGAGTACTTCCATTTTAAACTTTTTGAGGAAACTTCATACTGTTTTCCAGAGTGGCTGCAAGAGTTTGTACTCCCAGAAATAGTGCACAAAGGTTCCTATTTCTCTATATCCTGTCCGACACTTGTTTCTTGTGTTTTTGATTTTAGCAATTCTGACACATGTCAGGTAATATATCTCATTGTACTTTTGATTTGCATTTTCCTGATGATGAGTGATGTTGAGCATGTTTCCATGTGTCTGTTGGCCACCTGTATGTCTTCTTTGGAGAAATGTCTGTTCATGTCTTCTACCCACTTACTAATTATTTGTTTTTTAGGTGTTGAGGTATAGAAGTTGTTATATATTTTGGACACTAATGCTTTATCAGAGATGTTATTTTCAAATATCTCCCCCATTCAGTAGGTTACCTTTTCGTTTTGTTGACTATTTCCTTTGCTGTGCAGAAGCTTTTTATTTTGATGGAGTCCCAACAGTTTATTTTTGCTTTTGTTTTCCTCACCCCAGGAGACATATGTAGAAAAAAGTTGCTATGTCGGATGTTGGAAAAATTACTGCTTATGCTCTCTTCTAAGATTTTTATACTTTCAGGTCTCACATTTAGGTCCTTAATCCACTTTGGATGTATCTTTGTGTATGGTGTAAACACCGATTCAGTTTCATTCTTTTGCATGTTGCATTCTTTGCAGTTTCATTCCTTTCCAGTTCTCCCAATACCATTTGTTGAAGAGTTTTTTTTCCCATTGCATATTCTTTCCTCTTTTGTTAAAGATTAATTGACTATATATAAATGTGGGTTTATTTATGGCTTTCTATTCTGTTCTACTGATCTATGTACCTTTTTTTTTTAACCAGTACCATACTGTTCTGATTACTACAGCTTTGTAGTATAATTTGAAATCTGGAATGTAATTCATCTAGCTTTGTTTTTCTTCTTCAAGTTTTGGCTATTTGGGGTCTTCTGTGGTTCCACACAGATTTTAGGATTGCCTGTGTTACTTTTGTGAAAAATGTTGTTGGTAATTTGATAGGGATTGCATTAAATCTGTGCATTGCTTGGGGTAGTATGGACATTTTAACAATATTTGTTCTTCCAACCCGTGAGCATGGGATATCTTTCCACTTAATTGTGCCATGTTCAGTATCTTTCATCAGTGTTTTGTAGTTTACAGAGTAAAGGTATTTCACCTCCTTGGTTAAGGAGAGTTAATTCCTAGGGATTTTATTATCTTTGGTGCAATTGTAAATGGATTGCTTTCTAAATTTTTTTTCCATTGCTTCATTACTAATGTATAAAAATGCCACAGGTTTCTGTACATTGATTTTTGTATACTACAATCTTATTGAATTCACTGGTAAGTTCTAGTATTTTTTTGGTGCCATCTTTAGGGTTTTCTATATATGGTATCATGTCATCTACAAATAGTGAAAGTTTGACTTCTAACTTACCTATTTGGATGCCCTTTATTCCTTTCTCTTATTTGATTTCTGTGGCTAGGTTACTATGTTAACCTTCAGTACTATGTTAAATATTAGTGGTAAGAGTGGACATCCTTGTCTCGTTCTGACCACAGAGGAAAAGCTCTCAGTTTTTTCCTATTTAGGATGATACTAGCTGTGGGATTTTCATGTATGGCTTTTATTATGTTGAGGTATGTTCCCTCTAATCCTACTTTGTTGAGAGTTTTTATTCATGACTGGATGTTATACTTTGTCAAATCTTTTTCTGCATTTATTGAAATGATTATATGATTTTTATCCATTCCTTTATTGACATGATGGATCTTGTTGTTTAACTTGTGAATATTAAACCACCCTTTCATCCTAGGGATAAATCCCACTTCATCAAGGTGAATGATTTTTTAAAATGTATTATTGGATTGGTTTGCTAATATTTTCTTCAGGACTTTTCCATCTATATTCCTCAGAAGATTGACCTGTAGTTCTATTTTTTCCTAGTGTCTTTTCCTGTTTTTGATATCAAGATAATATGGGCTTAATAGAATGATTTAGGGTGTTTTCCTTTCTCTTCTATTTGTTGGAATAGTTTGAGAATAGGTATCAAGTCTTCTTTAAATGTTTGTTAGAATTTGCCTGGGAAGCCGTCTGACCCTGGACTTTTGTTTGCTGGGAGGATTTTGTTGTTGTTGCTGTTGTTCTTATTGTTTTGTTTTGTTTTTTATTTTAGAGAGACAGAGTATGAGGAGGAGGGGGTGAGGGAGAGGGAGAAAGAATGTCAAGCGGACTTCATGCTGAGCATCGAGACTGACGTGGGGCTAGACCTCATGACACCAAGATCATGACCTGAGCTGAAATCAAGAGTTAGACATCTAAGCAACTATACCACCCAGGCACCCCATGCTGGGAGTTTTTCAATTACTGATTCATTTCATTGCTGTTAATAGGTCTGTTCAAATTTTCTATTTTTTCATGCTTCAATTTTGGGTAGTTACATGTTTCTAAAAATTTATCCATTTCTTCTAGATTATCCAATTTGTTGGCATATAGTTTTTCATAATATTCTCTTACAGTATGTTATATTTCTGTGGTGTCAGTTGTATATCTCTCCTTTTTCATTTCTCATTTTTAGAGTCTTCTCTCTCTCTCTCCTTTTTTTCCCAATGAGTCTGGCTAAAGGTTTATCAATTTTGTTGATCTTCTCAGAGTACGAGCTACTGGTTTCACTGATATGTTCCATCAGTTTTTTGTTATTGTTTTTTATTTTTGCTCTAATCTTTATTTATTTATTTTTTCCTTCTACTAGTTTTGGGTTTTGCTTGTTATTCTTTTCCTAGTTCCTCAAATGTAAGGTTAGATTGTTATTTGGGATTTTTCTTGCTGCTTTAGGTAGACCTGTATTGCTATAAACTTCCCTCTTGATCAGCTTTTGTTGTATCACCAAGATATTGCACCCCTGTGTTTTCATTTTCATTTGCCTCCATGTATTTTATTATTTCATCTTTGATTTCTTGTTTGACCCATTCATTGTTTAATAGCATGTTATTTAGCCTTCATATATTTGTGTACTTTCCAGGTTTTTATCTTGTGGTTGATTTCTAGTGTCATAGCATTGTGCTCAGAAAAGATGCATGGTATGATTTCAATCTTTTTGTATTTGTTGAGACTTGTTTTCTGGCCTAACATGCCTTCTATTCTAGAGAATGTTCCACGTGCACTTGAAAAGAATATGTCTTCTGGTGTTTTAGGATGGAATGTTCTCATTATATCTGTTAGAGCCATCTGGTCTAAAGTGTCATTCCAAGCCACTGTTTCCTTGTTGATTTTCTTTTTGGATGATCTATTAATTGATGTGAGTGGGACGCTAAAGTCCCCTGCTACACTGTATTACTATCGATGATTTCCTTTATGTTTGATATGAAATGCTTTATGTATTTGGGTGCTCCCACATTGGGTGCATAAATATTTACAATTGTTATATCTTGTAGGACTGTGTGTGATTATATTGTCCTTCTTTGTCCTTTGTTATGTCTTTGTTTGAAAGCCCATTTTGTCCAATATAAGTATTGCTACTCTGTTTTGTTTTCACTTCCACATGCATGATAAATGTTTCTCCATACCTTCACTTTCCATCTGCATGTGTTTTTAGGTCTGAAATGAATCTCTTTTAGGTAGCATATAGATTGGTCTTATCTTTTTTTTATCCATTTCATCAGCATATGACTTTCAATTAGAGCATTTAGTCTATTTATATTCAAAGTAATTCATGGTTTGCATTTATTGCCATTTTTTACTTGTTTTATAATTGTTTTGTAGTTCCTCTCTTCTCTTACTCTCTTCTCTCATGATTAGTCAGCTTTCTTTAGTGAAGTACTTGGATTACTTACTCCTTATTTTTTTCCACATCTACTACTTTTTAAATTTCTGGTTACCATTTGGTTTATATATAACATCTTTTGCATATAATAGTCTCTATTAAGTGATGGTCACTTAATTTTGAATTCATTCTTTCCTTCTCCTCCCTCCAGATTTCAGATATTTGGGTAATATTTTACATTCTTCCATTTTGTACTTCTCTAGACTGATTTTTATACATATACTTGCTTTGCTGGTGGTGGTGGTGGGTGTTTTTCTGGTTTTGTTTTGTTTCATTTGCTTCCTATTCTTCTTACTCTTAATTATGATTTTTATTTTCTACTCAGAGTCTCCTTCAACATTTTTCCCCCTTAACAATTCTTTTAGGACTAGTTTACTAGTCATTAATTGTTTTAACTTTTGTTTGTCTGGGAAACTATCTCTTCTTCTATTCTGAATGATACCCTTGCTAGATAGAGTGTTCTTGACTGCAGATTTTTCTCTTTCAGCATTTTGAATATATCATGCTACTCCTAACTAAAAAATTTTGCTGAAAAACCAGCTGATAGCTTTATGGGGTTTCCTTTGTATATAACTGTGTTCTCTTCTCTTGAAACCTTTAAAATTCTTTACCACTATTTTTTTTTTCCATTTTAATTACTATGTTTCATGGTGTTGGCCTCCTTGGGTTGAATTTATTGAGGGATCTTTATGCCTCCTGAATCTGAATCTGTTTCCCTCCACGGATTTAGAAAGTTTCCAGGTATATCTCATCCAATAAATTTTCTGCCCCTTTCTCTCTCTTCTCATTCTGGGATCCCTAAAATGCAAATGTTATTATGCTTGATGGTGCCGTTGAGTTATTTATGTCTATTCTCATTATGCAGTGTTGTCTCTCACCTGTTCAGCTTGTTTTCCATTACCCTATTCTTATACATATCCTTATACATTTCTTTGTTTCCTGTAGCCTACTATTTATACCATTTATAGTATTTTTAATTTCATTTATTGAGTTCTTCATTTCTGATATGTTATTTTTTATCTCTCTGTCAAGGGTCTCACTAATGTCATCCATCCTTTTCTGAACTACAGTGTATATGTTTATAACCACTACTTTAAATTCTCTGGCAGGCATAGCACTTATTTCTGTTTTGCTTAGCTCTCCTGCCATTGATTTTGTCCTGTTCTGTCATTTGGGACATATTCCTCTGCCTCTTCATTTTGCCTACCTCTTTGTGTCTGTTTCTCCAGCAGGTTTGAATTGGTCAAATCCTCAGGAGAACTCAAGTGTGGGGCACACTGCTAGCAAGTTAGGTAGCAAGTGTCTGTGTAGCCCTAATTCTTGCAGGAGGCTCTGTGTTTATGTTGGAGGGTAGGGGGGGAAACAGTGTTTTCCAGCTCCTTTGTTCTCAGAGAAGTCTCCCAACATGCTCTGAAATCCTTATAAATAGATCTCTTTCCCATTCTTCCCAGGCACTGTGAAAATTATTGCTTCTATGTTGCCTCTGTGAGGACTGTTGTCTCTTTTAAAGATTGGGATGCAGATATCACTCAATCTCCAAGCTGGCCTACTGCTGAATCAGTTGACTTTTAAAGTTACAGGCTCCCAGTACCACTGGTTATACAAACTCAGGGAATTTGGCGCCTCTGGTTTTCAAAGCCAGATGTTATGGGGATTCCTCATCCTATGTGGGCTCCTAGTGCTTTCCCTTCTCCATACCCACAGCTTCCTCCCTCTGGTGGGCAGCTCTTGACCATGGTTTCTGTTCTTCCTAACCTATCAGATGCAGTTTCTTCTCTACATTTAGTTGTGGATTTTGTTCTGCCAGTCTTCTGATCACTTTCTGGTTTATTTACTCAGATGTGAGTGATTTCTAATTGTAAATGTGGGATGGGGTGAGGTTAAGGTTCTCCTACTCCACTATCTTCTCAAGCTCCTCCACTTTAATAGCTATATAAAAAAATGTGAATAGCTCAGTTAAATTAGTATCAATAGTTTTAACTTTGAAAAAATTGCAGAGTTTAAGGCATGAGAGTTAAAGATAGGAAAGGAACAGCATCTTTGACAGTAAATGAGTAAAATAATTGGGAAGCTTAAGGAAACCAAAACAATCTGATTAACTGAGCAAACACAGGATCAACAACTTAAATCAGAATTAGATGAATCAGAAACCTTAATATCCATCTTTATGAAACACTATCAACAATAAAGATGATAAAGAAAGCAGCTCATATGAAGCAGAGATGGGAGAGGAACAATAAGGACAGGTCTTCAGTTTTTTTTTAATTCCTGCATTAGAACTGCTCCTCTGGTTTAGAAGAGATAAAATCTCTAAATGATGTTTGTGAGGGCCCTCACATAGTCAGGTGCATTTCTAGAATTATTTATATCCTAGAATATTGAATAGCTTATGTGACGTTCTCCAGAAAACCAGTTCCATAGACTCTGGGTTCTATTTACTATAATTGACCTATAGAGGAACATCTTGCCAAGGATATTTCATAGTTAAATTCTTTCTCCAAGCAAGTATCCTCATTTGTCTACTTATGGAAGAGTCTTATTTATAAGGAGATAAAATTTAGCCATTTGTCATCTTTTCTTTTCCCAGGCGGCATCCTACTCGTGAAGGGAGTCAGTGAATTATAAAACAGAGAACTGAAATCCTTTCCCTTAGTAATACATCACAATTTTGCCTTCATTTGGTACTTGTGCTTAAGGTTTCAAGAACAAAGACAAAACAAGAGACACTAACTTGAAAAACAAGAACTATATTAAATTTGGAGATAGAAAAAAAGCCATAAAAATGGAACTGAAGAAACTGGATTTGCTATATATATAAACTCAAAGTATTCTTTCTTAGTTTTTCATTACACTGTTTCCCTCTCCATGTCTTCAGTTCCTTCCAACAACATCAAGAGAGAGGTTAATTAACTTGCCCAACATAACCCAGTTGGTTATGTTATTTAATGGTTAACCAACACAAAGCTCAAGGTCTTCTAAATTAGAAAAAATATACATATACATTGTCAGTTTTACCTCTTCACTGAAATACTTCATATGTTATTATCTCAATCTTGCAAACAAAATTATTACATGATTTTAAAAAATTCACCCATAATCTAACAAAGCCATCACCAGGCTGGAGTCTAAGGACATAATGTAGAACAAACTATATGCCCTTCCCTCAAAGGTAGACATTTATTGTATTTGTAAAAAATACAGTTGTAAGCCAAAAATATTATGGAGGCACATAGAAGGGGATTGTACCACAAGTCTTTGTGGTCAGTGCAGACTTCTTGAAACCTGAAGATAGTCATAAAAAGGATAGAGAAAACAGTCCATGCAGATAGAATAACAAATACATAGGCTTAAAAGTAAGAAGGGAAGATCAGTGTATTAGTATTTGTTCAATACAGACTGAACAAAATATGTGAAGAAAAAGAAAGTGTGAAGTGAGAATGGACAAGTAATAAGAAATATTAAAGAGGTTTGAATAAAATGCCAGAGTTGGGAATTTATTCTGTAATCAACTTGTAGCCTTTGGGTTAAACATCACAATGTCATGACCAAATTTATTTTTTAGAGCATAAAGCAAACCTTCTGTCATCAAACACATAAATGAGCCACTGGGTTAAATACAATTAAATAGAATTATTTAATTCATAACTCCATGGTGTTTTAATGTGTTGATATTCCTTACCAATGTCACACAGGAAGATTTATTATGCAGTGTTTTCTAAATTCATTTGACCATGGACTTCTCCAGCCTCTTCCAAGATTCCTATTGCCAAGAATGAGTGTTTCCCACTTTATATGAGAAAATCAGCTGTTACTATAATATAGAAATAGACTGAACAGAAACAAAACTGGAATCAAGAAAATCAGAAAAGAGTTTGTTGCAGTAATCCAATCAAGAGATTTTAAAAGGATGAACTAAGATATTGGAGGAGTGGTGGAACACATACATGGATTTGAAAGATAGTAAGGATGTGGAATTTAGAGGAACAGAATAATCTCCAAAGGGAACTGGCATAGGTTATTTGAAATACCTTTCCAGATAATTTGATAACCCCTCCTTCAACACTGCCAAGAATCACTCTTCAAAGCCTGATACAACTTTATAGGCACCAGATTGTGATCATGGCTTGTTATCTTGGCCAACCTTGAGATAAAATGTAACATCCAATAAACCAGTCACGTCTAGACACATTGACATCTACATCTAGACAAAGGTCTTATTCTCATTCTGTCACCCATCTCTGTTTTCCAGTTGCAGTTTCTTATCTGAGATGTGTAATTCTTCCCTTCATCCTTCAGGAGAAACTCATTTGGCTTTAACCTTGCAATCCCATCCAGTTTGCCATAATATAGTACAGTAATCATAGAAATGCCAAAGCCAAATAACAAATAGTAACAAAGAGGGCATTAATTATGCACAGTGTGCTGTGGCTTTAAACAATTTAGTCATGCTGGCTCTACTGTCAAAAGAAATACTTTTGTGGGGGAGGGGATGGTGTTGTACATAATATTAAGTAATTTCTTATACTTTTTATCATGGATTGCTGCAAAGTACCCTGAGTTGGTAGGTTGCTGACCTATAAGAAATATGACAAAAATTTAGTGAGTCAAAGAATCAAGAGGGTAAAGTAAAAATGAACTATAAACTTGGGACCCCCACTGAATTCACACTTTTTATTTTTCTTCTTGACACATATGATATTACTAAGATATAGAAAAATGATGGAAGAAAAAAGATACATTTCATTCTGATAAATATTGAGAAGCTTATTTTGACGTTAATGCATTGTTACTATTTAAAGTTTAAAACATGGTCCACTTTTAAAAAGTAATTAAAATTCTAAAAGAGTAAAAACGAGTGCCTGAATTTCTAAAGTGAGCACAAAAAATAAATGCAATGGGGCATTTTGTGGCAAAACTGTAATAATAATTTCAATATTTAAAAAATTATCTTTTCCCACTGTTGAACAAATAGGTTGTATCTGAGAGACAGAGGGTAGAAAGCAGCTTCTAACCACATATTTACTTCATTTTATAGCTACCTTCATTTTAAAACTGTATTTCGTTTTAAAGTGCTCTTCAGAGTACTATTCCCTGGGAGAAATTATTCATAAATGGCACTAATGAGTGTCAAGCTGCATATCAAGGCATTTTGAAAATTGTCCTATTAATTAATGGTGTAATTAAGCTTTTGTCAGTGACATATCATATTTCTGACAGGAATAGATGGCCTGTGTAAGTCAGTGCCAGGCAGCCATCCAGGCAGCCACTGTGTATAATGGATGGTAGCAATTTAGCACAGGTTTACAGTGATGGGACCACCTACGTGAGGGAGGCTGGCAACTTGCATACACAAACAGTGCTTTGCACTGTACTTCAGGAAATAACTGTAGCTGAGATTGATGTGGCCCCCTCCATAGGATGACACATTAGCCTTTTACCATTAGACCATAAATAGTGTTTCTCTGAGCTTTTGTGACAAAAATGTCAATTAGCTTCCAAATTTCATTTTCATTTAATTTTGTATTCTAATTCCATTTGCATATTAATATGAACATGGTGCAGAACTGTTAGATTATAATACCTCACTAAGGCTAATAGGATGTAATACACACTTATTGAGGGTAATAGTTATATATATTTAAATGTTCCCCCCATGTCAACCCATTTATTTGTGTGAGAGGTATGCCAATATTTAATGTCTCTTGGCATTATGTGTCACGTAAGATTTAAACTTGTGTACAGAAAAATTTTTAAAAAAACAACTATAATTGAAAGAGAAGAAAGATCTACATATAATAGCATCTGCACAATTCAATATAAATCATTTTATTCTGGTACTCCCTCTGCAATAGATATCTATTAATTTTAGTATTAATAATTTACATTCTGGCTCCAGATATCAAGGTCCAAAAATTGAATAAAAATCAAATTCAATGATGGAATTTCCTTGGTAGAAACATTTCACTGCATGAAGGTCACAGGCTTAGAATGACTTTTTCACAGACATAACTATTTTTTTCTCAAGTATTTTTTATATTTTCTGTTTTGTTTTAAAAATAAAACATATTTTATATTTCTATAAAAATTACAAACGTGTATTTAAATTTACATCATCGAGGGCGCCTGGGTGGCTCAGTGGGTTAAAGCCTCTGCCTTCGGCTCAGGTCATGATCTCAGGGTCCTGGGATCGAGGCCCGCATTGGGCTCCCTGCTCAGCGGGGAGGCTGCTTCCTCCTCTCTCTCTGCCTGCCTCTCTGCCTACTTGTGATCTCTCTCTCTTTGTCAAATAAATAAATAAAATCTTTATAAATAAATAAATAAATAAATAAATTTACATCATCGATATTTAAGGCCCTTGGTTTTCCAAATATTTTCTAAGGTTTAAAGAGAATTGTATTGTGGCTAATTGGTACTACTTCAGAAATCCATGTTACCATATTTAGATTGAGACTCTTTACACTTGATCTTAGCCAAAAGGCCGAGAAGCGATAGATTGAGACTCTTNTATTTAGATTGAGACTCTAAAGCAGAAAAAAGAATATTAAAGATCACCCAGTTCAACCCACTTCATTTTACAGATGAAGAAATGGAAACCTGAGATTATATAAGTTGTCCAAGGTTATGCATCTAGTAAATGGCACAGAGAGAACTAAGACCTGACAAGTTCCTAAGAAGAACATGTTTTGTTATTTTTTCCCCCAGAGGTTATTTTCAAAGTAAGTTTTTTTAAAGATAGCAGTTTAAATTTAAATGGAAATAGAAAGATTAAATAAGCAAGATGACAGAGAGAAAGGGAGAGAGGAAAAGAAGAAAAAGGCAGCAAAAGAGGGAAGGAGGGAGGGTGGAAGGAAGGAAAAAGGTAAGAAGGAAAGGAATGAGGGAGGAAACAAACTATGACCCTGCAATTGCACTACTGTGTATTTACCCAAAGATACAGATGTAGTAAAAAAAAAAAAAAGGGCCACATGTACCCCAATGTTCATAGCAGCAATGGTCACAATCGCCAAACTGTGGAAAGAGCCAAGATGCCCTTCAACAGATGAATGGACAAAGAAGATGTGGTCCATATTTGCAATGGGATATTATGCCTCCATCAGAAAGGATGAATACCCAACTTTTCTATCTACATGGATGGGACTGGAGGAGATTATGTTGAGTGAAATAAGTCAAGCAGAGAAAGTCAATTATCATATGGTTTCACTTACTTGTGGAGCATAAGGAACAATATGGAGGACATTAGGAGAAGGAAAGGAAAAGTGAATTGGGGGATATCGGAGGGGGAGATGAACCATGAGAGACTGTGGACTCTGAGAAATAAACTGAGGGTTTTGGAAAGGGGATGTGGGGAGATGGCTGAGTCTGGTGATGGGTATTAAGGAGGAAACGTATTGCATGGAGCACTGGGTATGGTGCATAAACAATGAATCTTGGAACACTGAAAAAATAAAATAAAATAAAATAAATAAATAAAAATGACTTTAAGAACCAAAAAAAAAATGCATGATGTTGTAAGGATCTTATTTCAACCCTTTAAGATGCCTCATCAATTTGATAAAGTGTATTGCTCATCTTTTGAGACATGGATTGATTGCATAATATTGTAAAGTAAATCCCTAACTTACAAATGAGGTGTGTTCCAGAATTCTATTTTGCAACTTATTTTTTTTAAAGATTTTATTTATTTATT
>LNAC01000127.1:2795966-2886998 GCA_002007465.1 Ailurus styani | reverse complement strand
AAAAAAATATTTTACATAACCTACAGTAGACTTCAAACAATTGTAGTAAGAAATATCAAACACCAGGAATAAGAATCACTTCAACACTTGGGAGTCCAGAGTTAAGAGGAAATTCTAGCAGGCTTAGAAATATGGGTTGTAGGCAAGCTAATAGATTGGAAATCCCTCAAAGAAATATTCTTTAATGATCTGTCCCAAATTTAGTTAGAGAAAAGATTGAGCACTTGTGAGAAAAGGCAGAGAGGAAAGGTTGCTTATGGTGGCTTTGGCCTCTTTTAAATTGGTCAGTATGATTAAACTTTGTTATGAAATTTGGATATCAGCAAATTAATGCCCTTTTTTTAACCCAATCCACCTTCTCTAGAAGGTAGTTTAGATTTTGTTACTTAAGCATTCCTTCTCTGAAGAGTCTTTCTATCCAACACAGGTTAGTAAAATATGTCCTCCAATCACAGAGCACTTTTACTAATAGAAGTTTCTAGCAATGGCTTTAGCATTCTTTAGAACAATATTCAGGTTGTACTCTTCTGTGTTATATTATGATCTTTAGGTTTTTTTCATATATGGATTCATTTATTTCTCACAGCTACCCCTACTTATCAGCTACTTATCATATGTCTACCATATGGTAGACATTGTTATTATTGTCATTTTACAGATGAGGAAACCGAGGGACAAGTGTTAAACAAGTTGACTAAAGTTACACAGGTAGTAGAAAGCAGAGATGAAATCAAAACCATCTAGACCACCTAGTTCTAAGAGTCATGGAGAGAGACAGTACCACTAATTACGTGCTGGAAGGGGAAAAGACTAGTAAATGCAGTTTTAAATTAGAGTAGTGATGATGATTTTCCTTCTTATTATTGTTCCCCATATTCTATCTTCACACTTCTATGGAACAGAAAAGACTGTCATGCTAGAAACAGCAATTTGTCACAGAGGAAGGTGGCAAAGATTTTTCTCTTCTTTCCCCTTTTTGGGGTTGGGAGGTCAAAGAAAATATGTTGGGAGAAAGAGAGGAACTCAACATCAGAGGAGTTTTTCTCTCATCCTTTGATGATACCTTTCTGTTACAGAATAGATTATGTGTCCCTACCCCCCAAAAAGATGTGTTAAAGTCTTAAACCCCAGTAACTCAGAATGTGACCTTATCTTAAAATAGGGTCTATGTAAAGGTAATCAAGCTAAAATAAAGTCATTAGAGTGGGAATCTGGACAAAGACAAACAAGCACATAGACAGGATGTCATGTGAACATGAAAGCAGAGATAGGGGTGATGTACTTACGGCCAAGAAACACTAAAGGTTGTAATAAACTACCAGAAACTAGAAAAGAGGTATACAACAGATTCTCCCTCATGGCCTTGAGATGAAACCAACCCTGACATCTCAGAAATCTAGTCTCCAGAACACAAGACAATTAATACCTGTTGTTTAAGCTACTCAACTTACAGTGTTTTGTTACAGCAGCCCTGAGAAACTAATATACCTTGAGACCCCACCCTGAGTTGCACAGATGGGGGAAACTCACACAGGACTTGGAGAGAGGGTGACAGGTGTGAAAATCTTAAGTCCATATGTGGAAGATATGAGTATTTCATGTGGCCATTGAATTAAGGCAGTTTTATTATGCAAAAATTACACAAAATAATTAAAAAACAAAGCAAAAAATCTGCTGTTCCTCTAGAACCTTAAAATTCAGTCAATCTTATCTTAATTCTATTGCTTTGTACTCCAACTGTACATGTTATTTGTCAGTAAAAGTCTTTTCCTCATATTCACATCCATATGTATTGGGTATAAATCTTACTCTATGTTTGGGAATGATATGGAGATTATAGTACTTCAATTTTTAAAACAATTTAAATCAGATTCATAGAATGTCCCACCTGAATTGCAGCATATTCGTTATCATTCTTATGATTAAGTAAAGTTTGGAGGATGGGGAGCGTCTTTCTGGGAACTCACAAGAATATGGGATGACATTTATTCAGAAACAGAGACTGCTAGCCTTTGGTCACTGGTACCTGTATTTCCCAAGTCACTGATACTTGTATTTTCCAAGGCTAATAGTTCTTTGAAAGAAGAGGCTAAATGGTTTACCTGCCACTCTTGAGCAAAATAAATTTTGCTGAATTTGAGTAATACATATATTATTTCCATCTGATGTCCTTTCAGCTCCCGGAGTAACACTAGAAGATAGATTTGAACCAAGATCTGGGATCAGCAAACAAATGACTCTTTTTTTTTCTTTTTTGTCTTGAAGGTCCCTCTCTCCATCTAGTGGCTTCCAGCAGACCCAGCCTTACTCATTGCATAAATCTCCTCAAATAGCTAGCTTTGCTTTAGAAATCACTCCTGAAGGAAGCTCTTCTGAGAAGGGACAAGGGGTCTTAAAAAGAAAGTAGAAGTGAAAACACAAAAACAGTGAAATATCCTGTCACACATATCTCATTGTTGGCTAGATGTCTCCACTTCTGAGCCAAGAGTTTCATAAAATAAACAGAACCTAAAAGAACTCCTCACACAACACCAACTCCACTTACCAAGGCAATACCAATTTGCCCCCATTTCACATTGGACATTGTGATACAGCCAGTTCCCTAAAGCTGAGACCTGCTTTTATCCTTGACTCTTGCTTTATCTAATCCTCACATCCAAGAAAAAGCCAAATCTTCCTCTGCTCCCTCCTTCATAAATCTGTGTTAAATCCACCCATTGCCACTACCTTAGGGAATCATTATTCTTGACTGGGTCATGCACCACACTGAACCACTCAATACCTGAACCTACCAACAATACCGTTCAACGGCTTATAACAACCCCCTAAATGGTCTGTGGGCTTCAAATGTTGCCTCTTCAATCCATTTTCCACATTTTTTGTATGTATTAAAACACCAAATTTGACCAGAACATTACTTTGCCTAGGACTGCACAATGGCTCTCCTGATTTTCAGGGTTAAGTCCAAAACTCCTTATGCCACACAACATCCTTCATTATCAGGTTCTTGGTTACTTCCATGCCTTTCTGTCTGACCACTATTTTTCTCCCTACCCTACTCATATACTCCATAACTCATGTCTCAGATTTACTGTTTTTTTTTTTTAAGAGAGAAAGAAAGCAAACATGCACTTGCCCACAAGCAGAGGGAGGAGGAGCAGAGGGAGAGGGAGAGAGAAAATCTTAAGCAGGTTCAACACCCAGTGCAAAGCCCCACACCAGGCTCAGAGATCATGCCCTGAGATCATGACCTGAGCCAAAATCAAGAGTCAGACACTTAACCGACCAAGCCAACCAGGCACTCCTGAACTATCTTTATTGCTAAATTTGCTAGAATTTCTCTTGCCTCTAAGCTTTTGAAAAGCTATCCTCTTGACTGTTCCTCACTAGCCCACTTATATCTCTATTTGATTTTGTCTCACTTCATTAACAACATTTTACCCTTCAAAAGTCATAAAAACATCACTTCTTTTGGAAGTTTTCCTTGAACTCTTAACATTCTAGGCAGAAGAACCTCTTATGTGTTCAGATCATTCTGTGGCTTCTCATTACTGCATCATGCTGTGTTATGATTGTTCACTTGTCCATCTTCCTCAGCTAGATTGTAAACCCTTCCAGAAAATGATGATGTCTTATTAATCACTGCGTCCCTGGTGCCTTATAGAGTTTTGTCATTTAGCGAGTGCTAAGTGTTGAACAAATGATTGAATACCCCAAGGGCATACCTGAGTGTTACACAGGTAATTCAGGAACTGCCTATTAAACTTCCTTTACTATCATCTCTTTACAAGAATCTTAACACTACTCTATCAAAATAGTTGAAACAGATAAACAAATCATCTCTAAAAATTGAAAAAAAAAGGCAAGGAGATACCATGTCTGGTATAAAGAGTTTATTGTTATCAATCTTGCTTTCTTGTGTGTGATTTAGAACCCAAAATAACTTTATTATGCTAAAAGTCTTGCAGGACGACTTTTTAGATATTCAGTAATGACCAGTTCTGCACTAAATGCATAAAAAGAGCTCGGTATCCATTTGGTGAATAATATGTTTAAATTAAATTGGCAACTCATTATAGTGACTAAGACATAGAATTACTTTGTCATAAATTATAGGTAATCTGTATTTTCACATTAACTGTATTACCAGTAATAGAGTTTTAATGTGGTACTTACACTTTGATAAAAGAGAAATCGTGTTGCCATTAGAAATATGTAGGACGTGGATAGAGGAAAAAATGGAGAAGTCTGAGGAGAAAAGGAATGAAAGATGTGGAGAAGAATGAAGAATTATGGGGAAAAAAAGAATGACTAAAAATATAGCAATAAAGAAAGGGAGAAAGTAAAAAGATAAATGGCAAAAAAGTAAGAGGATGGGCTGCAGAAATTGTAGGGAAGGAAAGAATAGTAGGGAAAGATGAAATAGAAAAGTAGAGAAGGAAAAAAGAGCACAGCAATATGAAATTATATGGATCAGTGTTATACTGAGAAAATGAAATGATGCAAATACAAATGCATATACTATCCTTATACATAAATTTAAACAGGAAGTTTAACATGACTAGCAAACAGAAATAGGAAGATATCATATTACATTTTTTAACAATTGATAATGATTATGAAGAAGCTTATTTCATACACTGAAAGTATTCTAAAAATTATAGTTATGTTGGTTGTGCAAAGGAGTAAATGCCTTTCCTTCTCTCCAGGCTGTGCAAAGGGAGGACAGCAGTGGGTAATGCTGTCAGATTTGTGTTTATCAAAGTGAATTCCTTCCTTCTTGGTGCTGGGTTCTCTAGTAACAATATATATCAAGGGTGAGAGGAAGGGAGGATGTGCAACGTACTCATTAGCTCAGACGTTACCAAAAAACATGTGCAGTGGTCCCATTTTATAGAAGCATTTTTCTCCTTAAGAACATAGTATTTTATTTCCCCAGTAGATTTTCTTTAAACCTACTTTATGTGTCTGCAGTAATGCCTTTGGAATTCACTATATGAAATCATGTTAGAGAATAAAGGAAAGCTTCTGTGGTGGATTTTAGGAATTGGACACTTTGGAGGCTCATATTGAAAAGAATAAGGAAGAGGGACTTTCTGACTCACTTCCTATCGCTCATATGATTAATTTTAACTCTGTAGTATACAAAAATAGAAAAAATTCATAGTACAAGCTTACAGAATATGAATAAATCACTATACCAAGAGAAAAAAGCTCCAGATAAACAAGAGAGGAACATATCACAAATTCAGAGACACTGAATTGTTAAATTGGATTTCTATAAACATGGGTAATGGTTCAAGACCTTAACAGCATATATTTGACAGAAGATGAAAACAGTCTACATTTTCAAATTTCCTCTGTTATCTGTATTCAAATTTTTAAAAATTCATAAACATAAAAGTGTCAAATTTAAATTAGGAATGGATAAAATAATATTTGGAAAATTATTCCTATCATTCTAAGATGAATAAATATCAACAATGTCTACACATTATTAGTTGGGGATTCATCTAATACCATCAAATTTTTATGTAAGAAAATTAATACCAACAGATATGTTGGGTCCAAATCTTTCCTTTGACATGAGGAGACACACAGTTAAGATAAATCTCCTTTGCTGGTTGTATAGGAGTGGAGAGAAATAGGGTTTCAGGAGGAAGGGGTGTGAGATTATATACAGGTATTTGGTCATTGTACACTGGTCTTTATTCCACACTCTTTTCATTTACAAAAAAATATTTATGAGAAGGAAAATTGCTGGCAATACACATAAATACTGTATACAATGATCTCCTCATTCCCAACTCCTTGAAAATAGCCTATTTTTTGTGTTCCAAGGGAAGAATTAGGATAAAAGAGTACAACAACATTTTTAAAATTATCCTGTCCTCTTGAGGAAGGATGAACATTAGCACATCAGCAGACAATTCACTTGGGAGACATTTTGGTCATAAATATTCACTTCAGGATTAATTCTCTGACCATTCACCTATTTGTCATAGCTTCCTTAATTAAGGCCTTTAATTGAGGAAATAAATATATCATGATATTGAACAGGTATGCTTTCCAAAGCCTTTCCTCCAACCTAACTAGCTCTAACTTTTAAAATTATCATGCCCTTAAAAGAAAGTTTCCACAGAAAATTGGAAAAGTAATCTTCCAGCATACTTACAGCTTCTTAGGAACAGTATTTCCATATGAATAATTACTTTGAACTTATTTTTAAAGATTTATTTATTTATTTTGAAAGAGAGAGACAGCAAGTGAGAGAGTGAGCATGGGGGGCTAGGGTGCAGAGGGAGAGAGAATCTTAAGCAAACTCCACACTAAGCATGAGCCCAACAAGGTCTCGATCCCTCAACCCCGATATCAGGACATGAACCAAAACCAAGAGTTGGATGCTTAACCAACTACACCACCCGGCACCCCATATTTTAACCTTTTCCCGACCAACCTTGTTGTCATTAATTATATACACACTTGTGCAATTCGCTACTTTGGGGGTTTTGTGACTACTGGAAACATTTTTAGTTCACTTTTCACCCATTCATCTTTTTATTATGATGACTTACACAGTGCCTTTCAAATATTATATGTAAAGTAAATTCTTGCTGATTTAATGTGATTAATGATTTAATGTGATTTAATATAAACATAGCATATCACCAGGTAAAACAGTCAATACTTAGTTTAAGGTAAGTTAGTAAATGATAGCCTAAAGATGATTTTTTTAAAAATCTGATATATTTCTTCATCCAAAGACTTTACTTAAGTCTTTGGGCAAATTGTTTCCAAGAACAATGATTTAAAAAAAAAATGAGAACTATAAACAACTTTAGAGTACAACTTATTTTTCTAGTAATCAGATCTCAAGTCTTCATATGTCTCTGACATTGCTCTTTAGCTAAAAGTATTAATGGAGAAGGAACAATGATTTTAGCGATTAATACACACACATGCAACCTTTGAGCTGGGGACAGGACACTGCCTAGTGAAACTAAAGAATCAAAAACTTCACTCTGTAACAAGTGTTGGGGAGGATGTACAAAGAAAGTAACACTCCTCCACTATTGGTGGAATTGTAAATTGCCACTGTGGAAAACAGTACAGAGGTTCCTGAAAAAAATAAGAAATAGAAACAACATATCATAGATCTAATACCATATCATATGTACCCCTGTGTTTATTGCAGCATTATTTATAATAGCCAAGACAGGTACAACTGGGTGGCTCAGTTGGTTAAGCAGCTGCCTTCGGCTCATGTCATGATCCTAGAGTCCTGGGATCAAGTCCCACATCGGCTCCTTCCTCAGCGGGGAGCCTGCTTCTCCCTCTGCCTCTGCCTGCCACTCTGCTTGCTTGTGCTCTCTCTCACTCTCTGACAAATAAATAAATAAAACCTTAAAAAATATATATAATAGCCAAGACATCCAGCAACCTAAGTGTCCATCAACAGAAGGACAGATTAAAAAATGCGGTATATATGATGGAATATTACACAGCCATAAAAAGAATGAGATTGTGCCACTTGAAACAATATGGATGAACCTAGAGGGTATCATGCTAAGTGAAATAAGTCAGACTAAGAAAGACAAATGCCATATGATTCCACTCATAAATGGATTGAAAGAAAGAAAGGAAGGGAGGGAGGGAGGAAGGAAGNAAATGCCATATGATTCCACTCATAAATGGATTGAAAGAAAGAAAGGAAGGGAGGGAGGGAGGAAGGAAGAGAAGAGAAGAGAAGAAGAGAAGAGAAGAGAAGAGAAGAGAAGAGAAGAGAAGAGAAGAGAAGAGAAGAGAAGAGAAGAGAAGAGAAGAGAAGAGAAAGGAAAAAATAAAAAGAAAGGAAAAAAAGAGAAAGGAATAAACAAGCAAAATGCAGAATCAGAACTATACAGAGAACAAACTGATGGTTGCTGGAGGGAAGGGTTATGGGGGGTTTGGGCAAATGAGTGAAAGGGAGTGGGAGATACAGACCTCCAGTTACAGAATGAGCAAATTACTGGCATAAAAAGCTGAGCATAAGGAATATAGTCAATGATACTGTAAAGCAATGTAATGGGACAGATGGTAGCTATACATGTGGTGAACATAGGATAATGTATAAACTTGTGACATCAGTAAGTTGTACACTTAGAACTAATGTTATATTGTATGTCAATTATACTCAAAAAATAAAATAAATAAAAATACTAAAACACAATGAAAAAAACCTGCACTGTGTGTTATACACTAACCGGCAATAATGCATGTTATTTAAGGTCCTTCAAGAAGCAGAGACTAATATGGGATTACATACCCAACCAATTTATTAAGGAAAATACCTATAGGGGAATTGGAGAGAGAGCCCAAGGAGACTGGGAGAGTTGTCAGACCATCAAGCAGCTCTGATCCTTTAAAGAAAAGAGTGAACAAAACGTAGGATGAAATAGTCTTAGAGTTTTGTTCTTAACAATTTTGACAAGATCAAATGGAAATCCTTGAGGCAAAGTTACCCACTGGAAGAGCCCCACTTTCCTGGTGATGAGTCTGTCTTGGTATCACTGCTAAGTTCAATCAACGATTGGGAGACACTGTGAGAAATGTGGTTATGTGTTTCAGAAAGCAGTTAACAGGAATGTCTGATTAATTATGGTCCTCACAGTTGAAGATCTGAGAGCAACATTTACTTGCCTGCCACAGAAGGTAATGACACAATGGCTGTGACTGACAATGTTTTTCAAATTTAAGGGATACCCTTAAGATTAAGCTGTATTAACTTCTTAGTAAATCTACCTCATTTCAAAAGAAAAACACTTTTCCCCCAAACAGCAACAACGGCATATCTGTACACCTATTATAAAAATGTATGTTATTTTTATATTAAAAACTCACTGTGGCTATGGGGGGTAAATTCTCTTGACAACTATTATATCTTGGTTATACTTTTTCTTCTTTCTTGTGTAAGTCAAACTTCTACATACTGTTCTAGCCTTTAGTTACACTGTGGAAGTTCAATTAGGCCACACAATTGCTCAGCAAAGTTAGTGTTTAGAATCTTTACAAAATATTAATTTTTTAAAAAATATTAATTTAAAAAAATATTTTATTTATTTTTTTGACAGAGAGAGGGCACACAAGCAGGGGAAGTGGGAGAGGGAGAACAGGCTTCCCAAGGAGTAGGGAGCCCAATGTGGGGCTCAATCCCAGTACCCTGGGATCATGACTTGAGTCAAAGGCAGACGCTTAATGACTGAGCCACCCAGGTGCCCCTACATTTTTGAATTCTAAGACAACATTATATAATCTGTCTACCTTCCTCCTGGAAAATAACTGATCTTAGAGAAAATTTATAACTTGATATACACAATGATTTTAATCTGTGCTTCCTCTCATTTTCAAATTTACACTGATGAAGGATCCTGAATTTTTTCTGTCATTGCTATCTATTTTCATTTTACTATAAAGTATTTCTCAACTGACAAATATAACACATATGTGTATATGTGTGTACATACATACATACACACACACACTTCCCATCAAAGTTAGACAAGTATGTTATATTCTAATCTCATAATTATTAGGATAAAGGTTAATTAGTTCATAATCAGGTAATCTATTCATCATGCACTAATTCCTAACAAGGCAATCTAAGAAATTTGATACAGTTGTTCAGCACTGTTTTTCTTTAACTTAAAATGAAGCCAGAATATAGAAATGAATATTGAATGTAGTATAAAATATATTACATCTTGAAACATACGGCTCTAATAAAACATCTGCTCATAATGCTGTTTCCTTCTGTGTAGAAATAAATTGAAACAACTAATCATATAAAAAATACTGCCACTTTGAGGAGTAGACTAGCCCATTTTTTTCTTTCTGCAAATTGGGAAAAGATTGGAATTGTTTTACATATTTCACAGGGTTCTGAGTTGCAAACATTTGCACTTCACCAAATACCACATGTTAAAAATTAGACTAGGAAAAAAAACCACTTATTCTATCAACACCTTGTTACATGTGTGAAAGACAATTAATTTAATCTGCAAAGTGCGTCCTTATTATACTTTGGAATCCTATGGGTTAATCAATGTTAAAAAGCTATATTCTGCAACACTGATAGTTTTTGTCTAACTGATAAAGAACTTCTTTTGTCATAAAGGAATTCAACCTTTCAGCACATTTACAATTTTAAATTGAGCATTTTAACACATGCTTAAACTGGTAATTTGACTTATAAAAATATTTAGGGAATGTTACAATAGTGATAAGTATACTTATAGAATATAAACTATAGTATTTTTGTCACAATTACAATGGGAGGAATACAGTTACCAGAATTAATTTTTTTTTTAAAGATTTATTTATTTATTTGACACAGAGAGAGAGATTACAAGTAGGCAGAGAGGCAGGCAGAGAGACAGGGAGAGGAGGAAGCAGGCTCCCTGCTGAGCAGAGAGCCCGATGCGGGCCTCGATCCCAGGACGCTGAGATCATGACCTGAGCCGAAAGCAGAGGCTTTAACCCACTGAGCCACCCAGGCACCCCAGAATTAATTTTTGAGATCAAAACATAATGAATACCAAGATTCAAGTATAGCTAAACAAAATCACCTGAAAGAAATAAGTTTCACAAACTCCCTGTGTTTAACCTTGCACAAAAAGTACATATTTTATTAATTAAGAGTTAATTATGGACATATTATTACACATTTAAAAATCTGTAAATTGGAAGAGTTATTGACTGGACTTAGAAATGAGGAAAAATCAGACACCCAAACAAGTGGTCTTTATAAGTGACAAATGAGCATGCCAGTAGAGTGCAGTACAAGAAGAAAATATTAGAATTCTGCTATCATGTATTTATTATTGGATCATTTTAATCTATGTTTTAGAGTATATTTGTATATTTTAAAATATTTAAAATATAATAGTATAACATCACCTGAATTAATGTGCAAATATTAAAGTGAATACTTAAAAATAATTCTTAGTAACAGAATGTAAGATTAAAAACACTTAGATAAAACTCACAGAGACAAAGCTATACCAGCCCAACTGTATCCAAAGATTTAAAGAACCTCAGTTAATAAAATATGTTGTCAGATCCCCATAAGGAATGCCATTCATATTATGAAATGGGTGATCTTAACCTGATATCATGCTAGTTCAAACCAGGGCCATGGTTCTCTTTATAAAATTCCAAAAAGATGTTCTGGTTTTATTAGTCAATTCTGTGACTTTAGTAAATATGTATCAACCCAGGAAAAAATGCAACCTAATTCAGTGTCTCAGTGTTTTCACAATACATTTTGTCACAAAAACACTAAAGAGATCATTTTAGACCTTGTTACATTTTCTAAATCAATGAGTACCACATGCCAACTTGATAAAAATAGCCTGTTGATTTGTCCCCTGAAGTTTTCACCTTAAATAACCAGGCAAATAATATATGAAAACGTACAAAAGACTGATACGTGAATGTCTTCGAATAATGTTTTTTTGTATCCCACGTCCTTATATAGTCCCCTCCCACATTGACACTTGGCCTTGATATTTGCTTTGACCAGTAAGATGTTAGCATATTTGTTGGTCAAAACAGGTATCAAGAAGTCTGAAAACCTACTTACACACTGGGGCTATTCCTCCTATGTTGCTGGCTGGAACTCTTCCACCAACATGTGAAGAAACCAGTGCTAGTCTTCTGGGTTGCAGGGCCCAGTCAAAAGCCAGAACCAATCCAAGTATGTTAGTGAGGTCATTTTAAGTCACTCATCCCTAATCAAGCCATAAGAACATCAAAGCCACATAAGTTATCCCAAGAGTAACTAGTATAATAATGTCCAGCTAAATCCAGCTCAAAGTGCTGATCCACAAAATTATAAGCGACAAAAAGGATTGTGTTTTTAAGCTTTGGGATGGTTATATATCCATACATAACTACAAAAAGCTTCTAGAAATTTACTGAAAAGAGAAATGTTATATTAATTTATAATCCTAAGGTCAAGAGCAGAGCTGAAGCAAGTCTCTGAGAGAGAACAGTACTTCTCTTCTGAGCCAGAGAATAATATAAGAGGTGTGTGTATGTACGTGTATGTGTATAAAACTATAATGATATGATTATGTACTGAGATGGTATACAACATTTGTTGAGGTACATCCCTGGAGAAATAGGATGATACGGTAGTTATCATTTAGTGGTCATATACTTGCGCACAAATGAAGACAGGACATTCCTCCAGATAGTAATGGGAAGCATACCAGTAACTTTAAAAGGTAAGATGTACTGAAACAATATGAGAAGTTTTACTTCTGATTATCAGAGGAAACTCCTATGAACCAGTCAGTATCCCAAGGAGAAATAGTACCCACACCAATGTTTCTTGGTCAACAATGTGACTAAGAATGAACACACAGACAACAGTTGAACATACAGTATAAACAGAGAAAAAGATAATACAGTATTTCCAAATGCATGTAATTTCTTATAATCAAATAAGATTACTCATATAAAGATGTTATTTAAAATGTAAGCATTATCTAAATGTTTTTGTTTGGTTATATCATTATCACAGAATTCCTCTGTTCATATGCCTTAGACCCTTAGGAGCTTCTATAAATGAAGGGCTAACAATATAATCATTTGCAGCTGTGAGTAACTATGATAAAATTCTTGTAATTGTGATCTTTTAAATATTTGCACCTGCAAACATTTGGAACATAACATCATGATTTGTCTTACAAAAATGAATGAAACAAATGAATTTGCATGCATGTGTTGCTATCTTTGAACACATACAATTATGTAATTTCTAAAACAAATATTTCAAGATAAGACACAAGTGAAATCTCATTTTAATCTTAAGATATCTACAGATAAAATCTTTGTAGGAACAAATTAAAATGTATATCTGTACTACTATAATAGAAATATGTGAAAAATTGAATTTGATTAATCTTCACTTTTTAAACTTTTACAAAAATTTGAATTTCTAAAAATTAAAAGCTAGAATATTGGCCACATACCAAAGAGAATCTAGATGAAAAACAAGAAATTGCAGACAATTCTAATTTTAAGCATGATATGCTTCTGATAATATGTTTAGAAATACTTAGTTTATAGAATGGTATCTTTATCCTCAATGGTTTGAAAAATGAATAGTGATGGAGTTCTAGTGTTTTTTTTCTGTCTTCTCTTTGTATATATGTTTTCCTGTTATAATATACTATATATTATAATAAGATATATACATGCAATATATACATACACTTTTCCTCTTCTTTTAGTCCTGTCTTCTTTAGGACCAGAAAACCTAATGTGGAAAGTAGAAAAATGAAACATGATGCGTGTACTTGCAGGACTGCTATTAAAGGCCCAGTGTAACACCTTTCCTTGATATCACCAGGACCATGAAACTGAACCCAATACTTACTTTTTCTAGACCATCCCACAAGTAAATCGAAAGCTAAGTAGCACTGTGGAAAAATAATGTGGCAGAACTTATTTCCTTATCTACTTCCTAATTTCAAATTCACATATAAGTTAAAACAGACCATTTGGAGGGTTCATAGTACAATGGACTTAAGTCATGGGGCCACTGAATTGGTGTCTTATGAATTTTGTATGTTATTTAAAGCTCTTATAACATGGGAATCAGAGACAACAGATCAACTTTTATTCATTATCTGTTCCTCATTCACTGTTCCTGAGGAAGAGTAAGACAACCAATCTTTATAGAACAAACTGTATGGTTCTCACTGACAAGGATGATTTATATATATTTTCTCATTTAATTCTAATAATCCTTGAAATATACACAATTATTACTAAATTTACAAATGAGAAAAATCAGGCTTAGGAATATTATTTTGTTTTTTCCATTTTGACATAGTAATTAAGTTGTGTTAACAGATATGGTATGTTAGTCTAAAACTTTAACTCGGCTCTTATACTACCCTAAGCTTAATCTTTCCAGGACTTGGTTTCTCCTTTAGTAGACAAGGCTGTTTGGCTATTATTGTTGTACTAGATTATAGGGAAAATACCATAAATAATATTAAACAGCTGTGCAATTTTGAGTATATATGAACTAAAATTCAAAATGTGTACCTTGTGCATAATTACATTTTAATATAATTTTAAGTCTTAATGCAAGTAGTTGAAATTTGTTCTCTAATTTCAGATGAAAATTATTGGGTTATAGTTATAAGGATGGTAATGGTGTTCCTTATTTACTTTTCCAGTGAGATCCACTGTCATTTTCCAGTGAGATTCCACTGTAATTAGGCAGCTGCTTCTTCTACTTACTATGAAATAGGCTTTATGCTTAGATCGTTGTTCCATTTAAACACACATAGCTGGTGAATATAATAAGTACTTACAAAATTTTGAGTTTAGAGATTTGAATTTTAAAAAGGTTCACCACTTTTCTTCCTTGAGAGTCCAAGATAGCGGAGAAGTAGGAGACCTTAATTTTGTCTGGTTCCCGGAATTTAGCTAGATAGCTATTAAATCTTTCTGAACACCTGTGAACTCAACCAGAGATCTAAGAAAAGAATAGCTATAATTCCAGGAATAGGAAAGCGACTACATTCCGCAAGGTAGGAGGCACAGAGAAGCGAACCCAAGGCGATATATAGGAAGATAGACCACGGGGGTTGGGAACCTCCATCAGTTAGCTACTGGCAAGTGATATAGCAACGGATCACAAAATTGGAATTTTTAGAAGTCTGCTCTGGTAAGGGATGACATTTAGGTAGCTAAGCAGGGGGTGGAACCCTTGCTGGAACTGTGTGGTCACAGGATCCTTGGGGTCACAGGAAGACCAGGGGTGCCTAATTGGGCAGAGGTCCAAGGCATGAGAGCAGGGAAGCCTGCTGCAAAGCGTTAGCCCAGGAGTGGGCTCTCAGCTTGGGATTGCCATAAACTGAACTGTGGCACAGCCAGGCGACTGCTCTCTGAGCACAGGACCAACAAGTTTCAGAACCAGTGAGATCCCTATTCCTCCCCTGGGAGTGGTGGCATGGGAGTGCACCGCAGGAGTCTGCAGTGTTTGGAGACTTGATATAGGGTTGTGTGCCTGAAATAGAAACATTCAGTCACAGACCAGGTGAGCACAGAGTACAGCCAGAGACTAGTGAGACAGGAGTGATTGACTGCTTATCTCTGAGGGGTCACTGAGGAATGGGGTCCCAAACTTTTGGCTCTGAGGCCAGAGATTGGGAGGACGCCAATTTCATTCTCATCCTCTAAAGCAGCAAGGAAAGCCCTCAGGGAACAAAAGCCACATAGAGCAAACCAGAGAAGATTACTAAACCTGGCCCCCTGGTAAGAGCAGTACAATTCTGCCTGGGGCAAATAACTTGAAAATCAACGCAATAGGCCTCTACCCCCAGAAGATCAGCAGGAACATCCAGGCAAGACCAAGTATGCCAATCAATGAAAACTGCAAAACTCCAGCACTGGGGGAATACAGGACATAAAAGTCATGGTTTTTTTCCCATGATTTTTTAGTCTTTCAACTTTAATTTTTTTTCTTTTTTCAACCAATTTTTTCTTTTATCAATCCCTATTTAAAATCTTTTTAAATTTTCATTTTTAAAGTTACATTACATCCTTTCATTGTATTTAATCTTATTTTTGTATATATATGAAATTTTTCTTTCTTTACAATTTTGGGGATGAAGTTTCTTCTAACATACTATAATACAAGCAAGATCTAGTGTATGGCTCTGTTCTATTCACCTTTCTAATCATATTCTCTCTCTCTCTCTCTCTCTCCTGTTTTTCTTCTTGTTCAATTTTGTTGTTTTGTTTTGTTAAAGTCTTTTTAAATTTTCATTTACAGTTACATTCTATCCTTGCAATGTATTTAATCTTATATTTGTATATGTAACTGTTTCTTTCTTTACAATTTTGAGATGTAGTTTCTTCTAACACACTGACCAAAATACACTCAGGAGATATTGTTCTGTTCTATTCACCTGTATGTTTTATATATATATTTTTTCTTATTGGTATGTTGTGTTTTTGTTTTTGTTTTAATTTTGTCTTTTAATTTCCATTTTTGTAGTTACAGTCTATCTTTTCATTGTACTTAATTTTATTTTTACACATATATAAGTTTTTTTTCTTCACAATTTTGGGATCTAGTTTTATTAAAAAACAGACCAAAATATACATAGACTCCAGTGTATTTTGCTCACCTGTCTGATTATATTCTCTTTTTTCTTTTCCCTTTTTTTTTCTTTTTTTCCTGGTTTTGGGTTGCTTCTGATTTGTTTAATGTATATTTCTCTGGGGTCATTGTTGCCATTTTAGTATTTTGTTCTCTCATTCATCTATTCTCTGGACATAATGACAATACAGAAAAACTCACCTCAAAAAAGAGAACAAGAGACAGTACTGACTGCTAGGGACCTAATCAATATGGACATAAATAAGATGCTGTAACTAGAGTTCAGAATAATAATTATAAAGATACTAGCTGGGTTTGACAAAATCAGAGAAGACACTACAGAATCCCTTTCCAGATAAATAAAAGAACTAAAATCTAACCAAGTCAAAATCAAAAAGGCTATTAATGAGATGCAATGAAAAACGGAGGCCCTAGCTGCTAGGATTAATGAAGCAGAAGAGATAATTAGTGATATAGAAGACCAAATGATGGAGAATAAAGAAGCTGAGAAAAAGAGATAAACAACAACTGGATCACAAGGGGAGAATTTGAGAAATAAGTGATATCATAAGGTGAAACAATATTAGAATAATTGGGATCCCATAAGAAGAGGAAAGAGAGAGAGGGGCAGAAGGTATATTGGAAGAAAATATAGTGGAGAATTTCCCTACTCTGGGGAAGGAAACAGGGATCAAAATAAGCAGGCAAAGAGAACTCCCTTCAAAATCAATAAAAAGAGATCAACACCCTGACATATAATAGTGAAACTTACAAATCTCAGAGACAAAGAGAAAATCCCGAAAGCAGTTTGGGACAAGAGATCTGCAACCTACAAGGATAGAAATATTGGATTGGCAGCAGACCCATCCACAGAGACCTAGCAAGCCAGAAAGGACTGGCATGATGCATTCAGGGTGCCAAATGAGAAAAATATGCAGCCAAGAATACTTTATCCAGCTAGGATCTCATTCAAAATAGAAGGAGTGATAAAACACTGAAAAGATTTGGGATCACCAAACCAGCCTTACAAGAATTATTAAAAGGGATCCCCTAAGCAAAGAGAGGGCCCAAAAGTAACATAGACCAGAAAGGAACAGACGATATACAGTAATATCACTTTTCAGGTAATACTATGGCACTAAATTCATATCTTTTAATAGTTACTCTGAATGTAAATGGCCTAAATGACCCAATCAAAAGACATAGGGAATCAGACTGGATAAAAAGGCAAGACCCATCAATATGCTGTCTGCAAAAGAATCATTTTAGACCCTCCAGATTAAAAGCGAGGGGGTGGAAAGCCATTATCATGTCAATTGACATCAAAAGAAAGCTGGGGCAGCAATCCTTATAACAGACAAATTTAATTTTAAACCAAAGACTGTAATAAGAGATGAGGAAGGACACTATATCATGCTTAAAGGGTCTATCCAACAAGAAGATCTAACAATTGTAAATATTATGCCTCTAACATGGGAGGATCCAATTATATAAGCCAATTAATAACAAAATCAAAGAAACATATTGATAATATAGTAACAGTAGGGGACTTTAACACCCCTCCCTGCAATGGATAGATCATCTTAGCAAATCACAAGGAAATAAGGGCTTAGAATGACATACTGGACCAGATGGACATCACAGATATATTCAGAACATTCCATCCTAAAGGAAGAGAATACACATTCTTCTCAAGTGCACCTGGAAAATTCTCCAGAATAGATGACACACTGGGTCATAAATCAGGTCTCAACTGGTACCGAAAGACTGGGATCACTCCCTGCATATTTTCAGACCACAGTGCTTTGAAATTGGAACTCAATCACAAGAGGAAATTAGGAAAGAACTCAGATAAATGGAGGCTAAAGAGCACCCTATTAAAGAGTGAATGGGTCAACCAAGAAATTAAAGAAGAATTAAAAAATTCATGGAAACAAATGAAAATGAAAACATAGCATGCGTGGGTGGCTCAGTCATTAAGCATCTGCTTTCAGCTCCGGTCATGATCCCAGGATCCTAGGATCAAGCCCCACATCAGGCTCCCTGCTCAGCGGAAAGCCTGCTTCTCCCTCTCCCACTCCCTCTGCTTGTGTTCCCTCTCTCGCTGTGTCTCTCTCTGTCAAATAAATAAATAAAATCTTAAAAAAAAAAGAAAAGAAAATGAAAACACAACTGTTCAAAACCCTTGGGATATAGCAAAGGTGGTCCTAAGAGGGAAGTACATAGCAATACAAGCTTTTCTCAAAAAATTAGAAAAGACTCAAATACACCAGCTAAACTTAAACCTAAAGGAGCTGGAGAAAGAACAGAAAATACAGCCTAATCCCAGCAGGAGATGAGAAATAATAAAGATAAGAGCAGAAACCAATGAAATAGAAACCAAAAGAAGAGTAGAACAGATCAATGAAACTAGGACCTGGTTCGTTGAAAGAATTAATAATATCGATAAACCCCTGGCCAAAAAGAAAAGAGAAAGGATGAAAATAAATAAAACTATGAAAGAGGAGAGGTCAAAACCAACACTGAAGAAATAAAATTATAAAAACATATTATAAGCAACTATATGCCAACAAATTAGGCAAATCTGGAAGAAATGGATGCATTCCTAGAGACATACAAACTACCAAAACTGAAACAGGAAGAAATGGAAAACCTGAACAGACTGATAACCATCAGGAAACTGGGGCATTAATAAAAAATCTACCAAGAAACAAGAGTCCAGGGCCAGATGGCTTCCCAGGGGAATTCTACCAAACATATAAAGAAAACTTAATACCTATTCTTTTGAAGCTGTTTCAAAAAACAGAAACGGGCGGGAAACATCCAAACTCTTTCTATGAGGCCAGCATTACCTTGATCCCAAAACAATAGAAAGACCTCACCAAAAAGGTGAATTACAGACCGATATCCCTGATGAACATAGATGACAAAATTCTCATCAATATACTAGCCAATAGGATCCAATAGTACATCAAAAGTATTCACCACGACCTGGGCTACAAGGGTGGTTCAATATCTACAAATCAATCAATGTGATACACTACATAAATAAAAGGACAAGAACCATATGATCCTCTCAATAGATGCAGAAAAAGCATTTGACAAAGTATAGAATTCTTTCTTGATTAAAACTCTTCACAGTGTAGGGACAGAGGGAACATAATCCAATATCATAAAAGTCATTTATGAATAGCTCACAGTGAATATCATTCTCAGTGGGGAGAAACTGAGAGATTTTCCCCTAAAGTCAGAAACACAGCAGGGATGTCCACTTTCATCACTTCTGTTCAACGAAGTACTAGAAGTCCTAGCCCCAGCAATCAGAAAAAAAAAAAAAAGATATAAAAGGCATCTGAATCAGCAAAGAAGAAGTCAAATTCTCACTCTTTGCAGATGACATGATACTCTATGAGTATACTTTGGGGAAAACCCCAAAGACTCCACCCCAAATTTGCTAGAATTCATACAGGAATTCAGCAAAATGGCAGGATATAAAATCAATGCACAGAAATCAGCTGCATTTCTATACACTAACAATGAGACAGAAGAAAGGGAAATTAAGGAGTTGATCCCATTAACAACTGCCCCCAAAACCATAAGATACCTAGGAATAAACCTAACCAAAGAGCCAAAGAATCTGTACTCAGAAAACTACAGAACACTCATGAAAGAAATTGAAGACGGGCGCCTGGGTGGCTCAGTGGGTTAAAGCCTCTGCCTTCGGCTCAGGTCATGATCTCAGGGTCCTGGGATCGAGGCCCGCATCGGGCTCTCTGCTCTGCAGGAAGCCTGCTTCCTCCTCTCTCTGCCTGCCTCTCTGCCTACTAGTAATCTCTCTCTCTGTGTCAAATAAATAAATAAAAAATCTTAAAAAAAAAAAAAGAAATTGAAGACGACACAAAGAAATGGAAAAACATTCCATGCTCATGGACTGGTAGAACGAATATTGATAAAATGCTTATGCGACCTAGAGCAATCTACATATTCAATGCAATCCCTGTCAAAATACCATCAACTTTTTTCACAGAACTGAACAAATGATCCTAACACTTATATGGAACCAGAAAAGATCCCAAATATCCAAAGGAATGTTGAAAAAGAAAACCAGAACTGGTGGTATCACAATTCTAGACTTCAAGCTCTATTACAAAGCTGTTGTCATCAGGACAGTACAGAACTGGCACAAAAATAGGCACACAGATCAGTGGAACAGAAGAGAGAACCCAGAAGTGAACCCTCAATGCTATGGTCAACTAATCTTCAACAAAGCAGGAAAGAATATCCAATTGAAAAAAGATAGTTTCTTCAATAAATTGTGTTGGGAAAATTGGACAGTCCTATACAGAAGAATAAAACTGAAACATTTCCTTATACCACACACAAAATAGTCTCAAAATGGATGAAGACCTAAATGTGAGACAGAAATCCATCAAAATCCTAGAGGAGAACATAGGCAGCAATCTCTTCAACCTAGGCTATAGCAACTTCTTGCTAGACACGTCTCCAAGAGCAAGGGAAACAAAGACAAAATGAACTATTGGGACTTCATCAATATAAAAAGCTTTTGCATAGCAAAGGAAACAGTCAACAAAACAAAACAAAACAAAACTGAAAAAATGGGAGAAAACATTTACAAATGTCTTATCGGATTTAGGGCTAGTATCCAAAAATCTATAAAGAATTCATCAAACTCAATACACGGAACAAATAATCCAGTCAAGAAATGGGGAGAAGACATGAACAGACATTTCTCCAAAGAAGACATACAAATGGCCAATAGACACATAAAAAAAGTGCTCAGCATCACTTGGCATCAAAGAAATACAAATCAAAACCACAATGACATACTACCTCACACCAGTCAGAATGGCTAAAATTAACAAGTCAGGAAAGGATAGATGCTGGCAACGATGCAGAGAAAGGGGAACCCTCCTACAGTGTTGGGGGGAATGCAAGCTGGTGCAGCCGCTCTGGAAAACAGTATGGAGGCTCCTCAAAAAGTTGAAAATAGAGCTACCCTATAACCCAGCAATTGCACTACTGCACTGGGTATTTACCCCACAGACAAAAATGTAGTGATACGAAGGGGCACCTGCACCCCAATGTTTATAGGAGCAATGTCCATAATAGCTAAACTGTGGAAAGAGCCCAGATGTCCCTCGACAGATGAATGGATAAAGAAGATATAGTATATTAGAATGGAATATTACACAGCCATCAAAAAAGAACTATTGCCATTTGGAATGATGTGGATGAAACTAGAGGGTATTATGCTAAGTGAAATAAGTCATTCAGAGAAAGACAAGTATCATATGACCTCACTGATACGTGGAATTTAAGAAACAAAACAGAGGATCATAGGGGAAGAGAGGAAAAATAAAACAAGGCAAAATCGGAGAGGGAGACGAACCATAAAAGACTTAGTCATAGGAAACAAACTGAGTGTTGCTGAAGGGGAGAGGGGTTGAGGGGATGGGGTAACTGGGTGATGGACATTAAAGAGAGCATGTGATGTAATGAGTACCGAGTATTATATAAGATGGATGAATCACACACCTGTACCTTTGAAACCAATAATACATGATATGTTAACTGAATTTAAATTAAAAAATGTTTAAAATTTTAAAAAAAGGTTCACTGCTAGGAAATATAAATTCTATAAGACAAAGTAGTGCTAGATAGCTCTAATATTCTCTGTTATGTGGGATAACAACTTATAAAATATTACTAATCTTATTAAGTTCAGTATTACTGATGTTAAAATACATAGAATATGACTGGGCATGTTAATTTTAATGACTCCATCTTAAAACTGAGAATACTGAAATTCAGTTAAACTAAATTATTGTGATCATTTAAAAAAAAATCTCTAAAGAAATAGCTAAGCTAGAGAAAACCATGTACTGGAGAAAACTGAAATGAAAACAACAAAAAGTAAACAAACAATATACAAAATGATCCTTTCCCTGTGAGTAGATTTTGCACTTCTTCAGAAAAAAACTGCTAGGTCGACTTCTGTTATTCAAAGAGATGTCTTTAATTCAGGGTCTATATTTATATTCTCTGCTAAAAAATGAATGCCCTGGAAAAGGCTAGAATGATTCATGTGGTATGGAATTAAATAACTCATGTTTAGCTTAATTACAGGTGAATTGATATAATAATAATTACAGATATGTGTGTCTGTGTGGATTAGTAAACACACATATATCTTCTGGTTCTGTCTTCTTTAATTTTTTAAAGATTTTTTTTTATTTATTTACTTGACAGAGAGCGAGATCACAAGTAGACAGAGAGGCAGGCAGAGAGAGAGGAGGAAGCAGGCTCCCCGCTGAGCAGGAAGCCCGATGTGGGCCTCGATCCCAGGACCCTGAGATCATGACCTGAGCCGAAGGCAGAGGCTTTAACCCACTGAGCCACCCAGGCGCCCTGGTTCTGTCTTCTGAAAGGGTCCAGAAGCAATGATATTCCAGTATCAATGAACACACAGAGTAGCCAGATCTTGGTTTCCAATAGAATTCACCAATATAAGGAACCAGCCAGGGCTTCTTGTAGAATGGTGATTTTAGGGTGGGCCACAGGATACACAAAATCAATATGACGTATTTGAAACAACAGAAATAAGGAGGAGAAGGGAAGTGGGGAGGGAGGAAGGAAGAAAGGAAAGGATAGGACAGATGTCAAAAGGATAAAGGGACCAAACGAAAAGAACTTCCAATGGCCAAACCCTGGAACCATTGGAACCACAACATAAACAATGTAGTAGTATCTAAAAGTCCTTACTGATATAGATATACATCTATATATAGATATAAAATTTAAATGCATATAGAGAGAAGAACTGCAAATAATTCCTGTACGTTCTTCCATCTCAAGGAAATGGATCTTAGCTCCCCACTCCTTGAGTGTGGCTTGTACTTAATGACTTGTTTCTAAAAAAAGCAGAGTATGGAAAGGGGAAAATATTAACTATATGATGAAGAAAACTAGTAAACATAAACGTGGCCAAGTGATCAAAGTTAATATCAACAGTGTAAGTCATGTTGAAAGCATGTATCTTTGACATGTTGTGGTAAGAATGGCACTTTACCTCCTTAATCTTTCTCTTCAAAACATGTAACTCCAGAATAACTATATGTATATAAGAAAAATATCAGATGTATCAAAATTGAGACATTCATTCTGCAAAATACATGACTAATGATTTTCAGAACTCTCAAAGTCATCAAAAACAATGGCAGTCTGAGAATCTATGATGGTACAGAACAGGCTAAGGAGATAGAAGGATAGAATGTTAGGAGGTATCCTGAATGTGATCCTGGAACAAAACAGAAAAAGGATATGATGGAAAAATGAATGAAATATGAATAAAGTGTGCCATTTACTTAGGAACAATAACAAAAAAAAAGGGAAAGAAATGACTTAGGCACATAGACACTTTAATGTTTCTCCTTACATGTTTTTGTAAGAAGATTGAAAACCACTTTTCAAAAAAGATCCCAAATTTTTCAAACTGAAATACTGCTTTCCATAAGAAGCAAAGATAGATATGTGTTACATATCTTGAGATAAAAGCTGAAAGGCAGGCAACTGTCTGAAATTTTCCTTTTTGTTTATTAGGTACAATCTTTTTTGCTGGATAAAACTAATAAACGTGGTTCAGACATTTAGTACTTGTGAAAGAAACCAGCATATGACTAAAGACAATACACAAAGGAAGGCAGAATAGAAAGGATGCAGAGAAATGCAATCTTACCATACTGATCTTTTCATATTTAAAGACAAAAATCAATAATATGTCTTACTATGTTTATGTGTGTATGTATATATTTTTATTATACATATAAATCAAATTATAAAAAATGCACCTATTGTGGTCCCCATTTCTGCCAATGTTTAGTGATAAGGAAGTAAGAATACAAACAACTGGTAATATAAAACCATTTTAGCAGACATCCTCCCAGGTGGTTCCCAAGGATCCTCACCATCCATGGTCATACCCTTGTAAAGTCCCTTCCCACACTGAATCAGTGCCGACATATGCAACACATAGAAAATTATGTAAGTGGCAGTGTGTAAATTCTAAGGCATTTCATAAAAGTCACTTTGGCTTTCACTTTGCCTCCTGGACCACTTGCTCTGGGAATCTAACCACCATGCTGAGTATACTTCAGATTTCCTGGTGAAGGCCCTTCTTGGAGGACTTGTCAATAGTCAGTGTCAGCTATGCCTGTTAACAACCTTGGGAAGCAGATTCTCCAGCTCCACTGAAGCCTTTCAGATGACTGAAGCCTGGCATACATTTGATCACAAGGCCACTGAGAGACCATAAGCCAGAACTGATCAGAGAAGCTGTTCCTGAATTACAGACTTAACAAAACTCAGGGGGATAATAAATGATTATTATTGTTTCAAGTCGCTAAGTTTTGGAGTACCTTGTTATACAGCAAATTTGTTAAAGGTTGGTTTTCTGAAAGGTTTGACCAAAAAAGGTTTTGATTTCATGGACATCAAATACAAGTATTAGGATGATATTACATAAATATCTTTGTGAGGAAGCCTCTTTTTCCATTTTTCACATTGTCTTCAAAACAGAGGCAAACAGGCTTTTAGCCAGACAAATGATTATGGAATTCCACGAAGGAAAATAGACTAACTGGAAACACAAAGACCCACAGATATGGGCCTTTTGGGATTTCCTGGTGAAATAGAGGCTTCTATCTGATCAACATAAAGTAAAGCTCATCCGTCAGTAACAGCTTTGCCTAGATACACTGAATTTTTCTATTAGTTTCTTTGACTCTCACATTTAGCTATGACAGGATACCTGAGAATCACCAGAAATTTAAGGAAAATTCCTAGAGATTTAAAGCTAGACAAAAAAGGAACAATGGAATAAAGAAATTTGGAATAAATGAGAAAAATATCAGAATCAGTAGGATCAATAAAAAATTATCCTAAAAAGATAGTGCATCCAGAAAAAAGGAACACTTTTCTAAAAAAGAAGATTTTAGATAATAAGAAAAAAGTCATTAGAATTTAAGAATACGGGGGTAAATAATAGTAAATAGTAAATGTGACATATAAACTGGAAATTACCAGCCACAAAATAGAATAAAAAATGAAATTAAAAATAGAAATGTTAAGAAAATTCTATCACTATGCTTGATTAAAGTAATTCAGATTTCAGGAAAAGAGAAAGGATAATGGAAGTAAAGTTACTATCCATACAATAATATGAAAATGATTCCCAGTCCTGAATAATAGAAGTTTCTAGACTAAAATAACCTGCAGAGTCCAGCACAATAAATTAATAAAAGATCCCAAAACAAGACAAATCATTGTGAAACTGCACAACAGTGGGAATAAGAGAGAAAATTCTAAAAGCTACTGGAGACAAAGATTAAAAAAAAAATAGGTCATCAGCAAAGAGAATGTAAAGAATTGCATTTTTTTGATAGCAGCTGTGGAAACCAGATTTATGAGGACACTGTAGGCTTAAGGCTTCCAGCAGCCATTGTGTCTCCTCACAGAAAGAACCTGTCAGAATGAACATAATTGAAGCAAACAAGCAAAACATGCAAGAGGAAGACTGCCTTCTCATGATACCATTGAATCCCAAATTCTGCAATGCCTTGAGATCAGTCTCACTCTTTGGAGATGGCAGTTTCATGCGATAATTAGTTACCTTTTTTGTTTTAAGCTAATTTTAGTTGGATTTCTGTCAGTTGGAAATGAAAATCCCCTGACAAATACAAGTAGATTCATTCCTCCTCCTTCTCTTCCTTCTCCTAAACACACACACACACACACACACACACACACACACATGCATGCGTGTGCAAATGTATACACGTATATAGAATATTTACCTCTATTATGAATTTAAAACTTAGAATGTTTATGCTATACAATATAACCCAAAGATCAGAGACAAGAATATCTTGGAAACCACTAAGTACATTGTTTCGGATTTATATGTTGAGATGGAATCACACATTTCATGGGTCTTTGTGAACCGGCATGGAGAAGGACATGGAGATTGTTAAGGTAAACATGAAAATAATATGTCTTAAAATAGATTCCCAGAAGTCAAGCTTAAGATGGGGATTTGTAAGAAAGTGATTTATTACATAAATACTTTAGGGAAACAGCAAAAATTTCAAAGAGCAGAACAGTGGGGAGCAAGCCAACCAAAGGTGTGACACTAGGCAGAATCCTCAAGATGATGTAAATTATGCCTCAGAATTGTCCTAACCTGTGCAAAGAAATCTGGAACTTTTTTGGTCCCACATCTGCCAGTCCTTGGTTGGAGGAGACCAAAGAAGGATGCAAAATTCTAGGCACGTCTGGCTTTCTGGGACTGTAAGGAAAGCTAGCTTCAGGAGCTGCAGGTGCAGGCCGTTGAAAGAAAAGGCACCCTGCAGTCACATGATCCACAAACAAATGGGAATAAAAAGAATGGGGAACTGAGACCATGTGGGTGAGACATTTATACTGGCTGATATACATGATAAATATAAAACAGCAAATGTCCTTGGTCATTTAGGTCAGACACAAATAAATCAGTATTCTAAGTATGAAATAAATAAAAAGCAATAAATAAGCAGAGTCATATCAATCAAAAGATTCAGAAACAGCAAAAAAAAAAATATATGAAAGAATTCCTACTTGCTCCCTGTTTGCTTCTTCCAGTAATTTGGAGTGGAACTGGTTAACTGTTGATGCCTTGCTTTCCCACCTCTTAACATCAACTACAATAGAGTATGGCTAACAAGTGGTCACTCCTCTTAATCTCTGCATTGACCATAATTCTTTTCCCACACTGATACCTTCCAACCCTTTCACAGGAGCCTACCCTATAGGAATTCTCAAATTTATAATGTTTGAAACTAAACTCCATCTCCTCACACAAAGAAATCTGTTCTCCTTAAGTCTCTGATGTTGGTGATTTGAACCATTAAACCCCCAGTTGTCCAAGTGGGAACCGCAAGTGCTATCCTTGAATTTGTCCCAATTGTCTCTCTGCTAAATCTGGTCTCCTTTTATCCAGTCTTCCTTCATTTCAGTGTTCCCTATAACTGCAAGAGACTTATTTTTTCCTTCTTTTTTTCTTTTAATACACATCCGGTCATACCACTCCTCTAATTAAAAATGCTCACTGGCTCCCAAAGATCCTAAACTTCTTTTTCCATCTTCTAAGATCCTGTTACACTCTCACATCCCAATTTTTGAGATGTTTATCTTATACTCTTATATTGTAAAATACAGAATGATTTTCAGTTTATTTATTTCATAAGACAATGATTCCACTGATCCTTTGTATATGCTACAGTTTCAGCTGCAAATAGCTTTTTCTTCTGCTCTCCTCCCTGTTCTGCACAGACTAACTCTATACCATCCACATATTTAAATAACCCTTCCTCCGGGAACTCTGTCAATTAAGATTTATTTAGTTGCTCCTCCCCCATGCCCCTCTTACCCTAATCACACTTTTATTTTACATTGTATTTGATTCTGTACTTCTCAGTCTTTACAACCAAATTTTAAAACCCCCAAGAGTATAGAAAGTGGCTGATTCTTCACTGAGTCTCCAATACTCAACGTAGTACCTAATACAGATTAATCACTCAGTGATTCTTTGAAAGAACTGAAGTGAATTAATATACACCTAAAAAACTTTTTTCTTGTTTTACTTATTTAAAATTGTAAATGCAGTATTCTTCTTTTTTTTTTTTTTTTTTTTTTTTTTTTTTNAGAGAGGCAGGCAGAGAGAGAGAGAGGGGGAAAGCAGGCTCCCCGCTGAGCAGAGAGCCTGATGTGGGCCTCGATCCCAGGACCCTGAGATCATGACCTGAGCCGAAGGCAGAGGCTTTAATCCACTGAGCCACCCAGGTGCCCAAATGCAGTATTCTTCTTAAACTATTCTCTTTTTTTCCTTTTTCTTTGACTTTTGTCAGTGTTAGCTCCTGGGATAATCTAGCATCACTGAATAATCTTAAATTTAATTCTGCCACATCAGCCTCTGCCTAGAGTAAAATAAATTATAGAAAAGATCATTAGAGTTTTTAATAGATTTGAACACTTCTGTCGATAGTTCACAGCTTGAGAGACATATGTCATAATCAACAGTAGACACTTTCGTGCTGTAATTACTTTAAAAACACGTCAAATAATCTAATGCCCAATGATTGAAGAAATGCAAATGACAACAACAGAGTACTCACATTAAGTTTTCATTGTTTATAAAGTTGCAAAAACTGTTGATGGATGATTTTTTTTTCATGTGATTCCTCTATCTTTTTACACAAATTCTCTCAAAGTCAAGCAAAGATAAACATATATACACGGTTATGAAAGAGGGATCTCTATTCTGCTCTTACAGGAAAGCAGTGAGCTATTAAGAAGCTATCCTGAAATTGTTGTTAAGACCTTTCCACTTGCCCACGCACACACCACACACACACACACACACACACACACACACACACACACACACACACACACCATCATAACATCAAGCTGCCATGGAAGACAGAACAGCACTGCAGCTAATGATAACTAGTACTGGGTGGGTTCACTTCCTTAGCAATTTCAACATGAAATTCTAAAGAATGTTTACTTTGTACAAACTCCATTTTCATGGAGATACCAGAGATTCCAACACATAAAATTTCTGTGTCACTAGAGTTGGAAACTTTGTGCCTGCTAACTATTTTGCTAAACCTTCTGCAACAAAGTTGGGGCCTTAATCTCAATTAGAATAACTTAGCAAAGATTCAACTTACTGACCTTCTGAAAGGTGTGAATGGACAGGTGATACAGGAGTATACCTGTATACTGTATACTGTATACAGGAGTATACCTGATACTCCTGTATCACCTGTCCATTCACACCTTCACACCAGAACCTCAGAAATCTAGTATCAGCAGAGGCCCTCATTTCAGTTTAAGATACTGATTTACCTTATAGTTTCAAATATTATCATAATCATTCAACATTTCTCCCCCCACAAAGAGATCCTCCATGAGAACAGTTTTAGAGATCATAGGGAATTTAGAATGGTTCATACATTAACTATTCCCTTTTCTGAGGCACAAATGCCCAGAGCCCACCCCTGGTTCATACATGGCTGCACCTAGAATACATGATTTTCCTCCTTATTGTTTCCTTCTCTACTTTGGAAATGTCTCTTTTGCATGTCTATGCTTTTCCCTCCTTTTTCCTTGTTGCCATGATTAGTTACAGATAAAAAAGACAATCACGGGCGCCTGGGTGGCTCAGTGGGTTAAAGCCTCTGCCTTCAGCTCAGGTCATGATCTCAGGGTTCTCAGCATGGAGCGTGCTTCTTCCTCTCTCTCTGTCTGCCTCTCTGCCTACTTGTGATCTCTTTCTTTTTGTCAAATAAATAAATAAAATATTTAAAAATAAAGACAATCACTACACTGTCAGTACACTTATTGCTTCTCAGAGATCCAGGGAAAGTGCAGAGGTACTCCTCAATACTCCTTGCCTTCACCTACCTCTAAGAGGAACACACACATGCAGAGACATGGTATCTTCTTCTTTTACTAGGAGAGGGTGGAGAGGGAAGATTAAAGAAGTATAGAGAAGTTTTGACATACAGACTTCTATTAGCAAAAACAGAGACTGAATTTTGGAGAAATAAAAACATTAGTCTGTTCCAGAATGGATTAGTAATTTGATAAGTAGCATAAACCATTATTTATTTACTCATCCTTGAGAATACAATACAAATAGTCCAGATGTATTTAATTTGATTAAAATGTGAATACAATATTCAATTTTATTCTCATTTTTTCATGCCAAACTTAATTATATTACGGAGTTTCCTTATTCTTTTCTATTCATTAGCAAAGGACCTTATTTATAATCGCCCTCATATTGTTTTCCTGATGAAGATGAAAGTTTGCCTAGTGAACCCAAACTCAAGCACTGATCTTGCTGATATTCTAACTTATTCAGGAATTTGGTTTGTGTCAGAATTCAAAGTGCCAGAATGCATAAAATACACTAGCTAGAAATCAGTCTGGGGCATGCTTTAGGAGACTGAATAGAGAGTTCTGATATCCATATAGAGAAATGAAAGCAAAAACTGTCTCTAGAGCTCATGTTTTGTTTAATTGGTAATATTTCAGCAGGAAGAGAAATGATGCTGTAAGTTGCGTTCTATCAATGAAAAATAAATATTTTATTTTGACAGTGCTATAAGACATATAAATGTAGAAAATTACCTTTATCCTCATTATATTTAGGTCAAAGCTTCTGACTTTTTAAGAAGAGCTTGAAATACATTTACTCAGAAAGCATACAATTTCTGATACTAGTTAACATTTTACTTTTTTCTTTTTCTTTTTTTTTTTTTTTTTTTTTTGGGGGGGAAGGAGTAGAGCGAGAGGGAGAGAGAGTCTTAAGCAGTCTCCACGCTGAGTGCAGAGCCCAATGTGCGGCTCAATTTCATGACCCTGAGGTCATTACCTGAGAGAAACCAAGAGTCAGGCACTTAATCAACTGAGCCACCCAGGCACCCCTGAATTCAATTTTCAAAAAAGGATAAAGCTAATCCAAAAAGGAAACAAATGGAAGCATGTGTTTTTACTTTTTCAACACAAAATGAAACATAGGGACTTTTTCTTATAAAAATTGAAAACCATACCATATGTAAAGTACAAAGTAATTTTAGAATACAATAAATAAAATATGCCAACATGAAATACATTACAAATACATTAAAAACTTTATACAAGGCACACTTAAATAATGCAAATCTCTGTCATTAGAACTAATGATTATAAAATAACAATTATGAAATAATTGTAATTGTGCACAATAACATTACAGTACAAATAAAATCACATTCCATACCATAAAGTGATTTTAATTAGGAATAGCATTATTTTCCTTGGCTATTATATAATTGACACAAGGACTAGCATGGGTTGCTTCATTTTTATCTGGTGCAAGTGGAAGATTTATCAAGGTTGAAAGAAGAATCTCAGACAATATTGACCAGTGGTTCTTCCAAATGACAATTAGAGATTTGCCAATATTGTTAATCATTTGAGATGTTCTTTCTAAAGCCTTTAAAATTAAATAAAAAGTGAAATCTAAGAATAGCAAATACTATAAACCTAAATAAAAATAAATTATCACCTATATTTCTATCAGGGTTTAAGCTGACACCTTAAATATGTTTGATGTGCTTTTTGCTTTCCAGCCAGAAGTGTGTAAAAACTGAAAGAATATTCCCTGGACTCTCTTTCAGGTTAAAGATCAGCTTGATTATAACAATAGATTGGGTGGTACTAAATATTAGTAATAAAATAAAAATTTCCCCCTTAAATTACACAGGATTAAAATGCAACAAAATTATCACCAATACATACTGTTACACTGTAAAGAATACTATAGATATAACTATAGAATAAACATGTTCCATCTACTGTTTATTTCAATATATCACATATAGCATTCTACAAGAATGAGCTGCTCTGCAGGTACATAGGAAGCAGGAGGTCTAGGTTCTGAAGCCAAATTTGATTTTTATTATTAGGTCACCTTCAATAAATCCATTATACTCTCTATACCTCTGACGCCTTTTCTGTAAAATAAAGGATGCATATCGGGAGACTACGGCACTGCCAAGAGCTGTATTATATATATTCTACATTATCTTACTTAAAATTTACAAAGCCATATAATAGATTTATTGCAAAAATGTCCCCAATTCTCCACTTCTCTCTTCCAATGGGACTCTCTACTCATTCTTTACAGGATAACATCTGTGCCCCACTCCTTGAATCCAGGTGAACCTGGTGATTTGCTTTTGCCAAAAGAAATCGCAGATGTAACAGCGTGCTTAGATTCAAGCCCAGCCCTTTGAGTACTTTTATACACTCAGAAGGAAGCTAAAGGAAAGAGGAAAGACAGTCTAATCCAGGTTGAAAGATCACGTAAAGCAGAGATAAAAAATCCCAGCTGGGGGTATCCTAGACAAGTCAGTGTCTAAATAACCTACCAACTGGTTACAGATATACTAGTGAATGCAGAGACTATAAGCCAATCTCAGTCTGGATCAGAAGCACCACCCAGATGACCAAAAAGACTCCTAAGTAATAACAAAAGATTACTGCATTAAGCCACTCAGTTTTGGGGCAGTTTATTAGCCACTTTCATTCTATCAATAGATACTGGATATATTTATAATGAATGTATTATCCCTTTCTCACATATCACTTTTATCAATTAGGAAATGAGAACTAAGAAACAACTAACCTGTTCAAAATCAAGAAGTAGAAAGTTTTAACCCCAAGCCAGATACTGTCCACTACAGAACAGGGTACCTACATTTTTTATGGAATCATATTCATAAATTAAATCAATTTATGATCAAATTATGATAAGCCACAAATGCCCCTCAAAGACTATGAAAGAAAACATTTAAATTATCACTATTTTTATTATCGGATTCCATACTCCATCAAAGATACACATAAAGAGCTTTTAAAAGCTGAGCAGCATTGTCCAGATGTGCTTTCGGTTCTAAAATATGTACATACATGCTCTTTTAGTTTCTTTCTCCTGAAAGTGTATATCTACTTGTATATTTGCCTTAGAAAAGATATTAGTAGCAGGAATGGGAAAAATACAGATTTGGAGTACATGGTTGGGTGGTAAAATGAGTAGGAATTCATTTCTCTGTGTTCTAACAAGTGGAAAGGATTTATAATGTCTTCAGTATCTACCCTTCCTTAAAAACTCATCATACAAAATTGGTTGTATTGTATTGTGTGTGTGCATGCACATGTGTTAATATTCAATTTAGAATAATGAATATCTTGGGATGCCTGGGTGGCTCAGTCGGTTGGGCGACTGCCTTCAGCTCGGGTCATGATCCCAGGGTCCTGGGATGGAGTCCCACATCAGGCTTTCTGCTCAACGGGGAGCCTGCTTCTTCCTCTGCCTCTGCCTGCCACTCTGCCAGCTTGTGCTTTCTCCCTCTCTGACAAATAAATAAATAAAATCTAAAAAAAAAAAAAAAAGAGGGGTGCCTGGGTGGCTCAGTGGGTTAAAGCCTCTGCCTTCGGCTCAGGTCATGATCTCAGGGTCCTGGGATCGAGTCCCGTGTCAGGGAGCCTGCTTCCTCCTCTCTCTCTGCCTGACTCTCTGCCTATTTGTGATCTCTCTCTCTCTCTGTCAAATAAATAAATAAAATCTTAAAAAAATAAAAAAATAAAAGAATAATGAATATCTTGGGCCAAAAAATGCATTTCTTCAAGAAGACTTCTGTTATATATCCTTATAGCACTGAGTGTACATGTTAGGATTTTATTACATTTAAGACACTCCCATACCAACTAGAAACTTAGACATTAAAATTTCATGTATCATATTGTAATATATTTAAATATAGGACCCCAGACTTTGTTCTAACTATCCCTGGGAATTTGCTTTGATTACTTTGTAATGGATTAAACCTATTCTCTGGAATTTAGCCAGATGAAAGGAAGTTTGATAACCTGGATTAAAGAGATGCATTTATATACTCTGAGACTACAAGGCTAGAGGGAACTCTATTTTCTGATGGAGGGAAAAAAAGATAATAGTAAAACAAACTAAAACAAATTCCATTAATACTTGTGCATTTATTTAACAGATATTTATTAAGTATACATTTTGTGCTATATAAGGTGATCTCTATAGTATAAAGATTGCCACATATGGAATTTAAAATATAGGGAAGGGATGATACTAACAACTAGATAATTTAAGATATTCCTGGACCATTTTAAAATAATGCACACTTTTTATTTCCATTATTTAAAGATTTCAGAGGACAGTTTTTGTTTTAACATGATAATAAAACCAGATTAAAATTTAGAAACCTTGGGATTTACTTCTCATTATCCTATGATTTATTATTATAACCAGGTTAATAATATGACATGTGGATACATTGTACAGTAAGACTGCTGTCAGAATAGAATGGGATGATACAAATAAGGAGTTATTAAACAATATGCATTATTCAATATATTCTTGTCTTCCAAATATATTGTACAATAATTGACTTTGCCCAGAATTCTCAAATAAACCCAAATTTAAAAATGTGTCTTCCTGGGGCACCTGGGTGGCTCAGTAGGTGAAGAGTCCAACTCTTGATTTTGGCTCAGGTCATGGTCACAAGGTCATGAGATCAAGCCCTGCCTTGGGCTCCATGCTGAGCCTGGAGTCTGCTTAAGATTCTCTTTCTCTTTCCTTCTGTCCCATCCCCCTCTGCCCTCCCTCTCTCTTGAAAAAAAAAATTTTTATCCTTATTAAAATAGTTCTTTAATTCTAAAATGGCACTTTCTATTAAGAAATTCCTCAGTGAACCCACTGTTACAGGGTTTTACTTGCTCCCAGTGTCTCACCAGAGATAAATTCTTTTTTATTCTTACATGGAAAAGTAGCGGCAAAACTGAAATTTCCTCCTTCCTAGAGAGTAAATCAACAGATGGGAGGCATCCATGGCTTTCTAGAAAGTTGATCCCTATAAATTGTGGAAGTAGGCAAAGTGTCCAATGCTAATACATAGTGATTTTTTTTCTTAACATTTGGTGGGGTAAAAAATAACTCATCTAGTTATCATTTCTCTTCTTGCATTTGTGACAGCCCCATCATCAGTGACATGACATTAGTGTTCAGGGTGTCCATCATGGGAAAATGCATTATTCATTTACATTATGAATGAACTTTTAAAACAAAAATGTCATAGATGGTCTGCAGAAACTGAAGAAAATCTATCTAATTATACAAAGAAACACTAACTGATATATAATGCCATCTTTCACATTTTTCATACATGATTTATTAGTTACAGTAGTATTGCATGTGCATTTTTGCTTTAAGACAAGATACCTTTTACTATAAGGGACAAGGCAGGCACACATGCATACACATCAATGAACATTTATATACACCAGCTCGTTATTATTAATACAATGTTTTCTGTAGGCATATTTTGGTAATGAAAATAGAGAGCATCTATAGGAACTAAATCCTAATTTTTGACAATTTCCTTGATTATTGTCTTTCCAGTTTAATAGTGAAAATTAAGTTTTAGTGGGTAGCTTTCCAATTATGATAGGAGTATTACTGAGATATAACAGAATCCTGCTGATATGCACACTATGCTATAAGGATACAGAACTCAAGTCTTCTTGAATAAGTTATTTAATTATCAATCTCTTTTCTTTCACTGTAATAAGAAATGTATTGTGAGTTTCATCAGACATGTAAATCTTACAGATTACATATATTTTTCAGATAAATATGGATAAAGTATATATAATATACATATATATTTAATTTAAAAATAATAAAATTAACTCCTATGGGGTACCTGGGTGGCTCAGTTGGTTAAGCATCTGCCTTCAGCTCAAGTCATAATCCCAGTATCTCAGGAGAGAGTTCCACATCGGGCTCTCTGCTCAGCGGGGACTCTGTTTCTCCCTCTGATCACCCCCACTTTGTGCTTTCTCTCTCACTCTCTCAATCTCCCTCAAATAAATGAAATCTTTTTTTTAAAGATTTTATTTGTTGGGCTCCTGGGTAGCTCAGTGGGTTAAAGCCTCTGCCTTCGACTCAGGTCATGATCTCAGGGTCTTGGGATCGAGGCCCATATCCGGCTCCCTGCTCGGCAAGGAGCCTGCTTCCTCCTCTCTCTGCCTGCCTCTCTGCCTACTTGTGATCCCTCTCTCTCTCTCTGTCAGATAAATAAATAAAATCTTTAAAAAAAAAGATTTTGTTTGTTTATCTGACATACACAGAGAGGCAGAACCGAAGGCAGAGGCTTATTAACCCACTGAGCCACCCAGGCGCCCCTAAATGAAATCTTTTTAAAAATTTAATTCCTATGTACTCACTATCACTTAAAGAATTAGAACCCAAATGGGAAGAGTTAGGGAAAAAATGGTTAAAGTTTGAATAAAAGTCCCTCAGATAGGTTTCTTAAGTAAAGGTAAAGAAAACAGGAGCTGGGGTTTTCCTAAGTATCAGTGCCTTTGACTAAACCTTATTGAGTTTTAATAAGTATTATTATTTTTTCCAACTTCATTAGCTTCCAAACTTTGAGTTATTTCTAATATTTTCTTAAATTTTTAAGGATTTCTTTGAGGTTTAAAAAAAAAAACCTTACTCAACTAAATAATGGTAGAAGTAATGGTCTTTGCTCTTTTTATCCCCCACCCCAGGCATATTTTAGGTGGGCAGCAGTCATCACAAAGCACCAGGGATAATGGAAAATGTAAACCAGATTAATTCTGGAATCCAAGGGGCATAAAATAAAGAGTTAGATGTGGAGTTTACTCTTTCTGCCTGGTAGCCAGTGCTCTTTACCATATTTCTTATCATCCTTCTCCTAAAGTTTCATTCTAAATATTATCTTCTCCATAAAGCTAGCTTTATCCTCTTAGTAAGAAACTCTTAACTCCTGACATGAGGAATGAAGTCTAATTCATCACTATGTTACTTCTTGCCTTATCCATTGTAATTGTTCATTTGATTCAGGGTCTTTATATATGAGCTCCTAGCAGCCTAGGTTTCTAGCTTTCAGAGCATAGATAGAGTATTTGTGCTTGTTTTGATGTAGAATCCATGTATATCTTTTTGTTCTTTTAGCTTATAAATAATAACTATATGCATATTTGTTTACTGTCTGTCCTTCCCACTACTCTGTGATTTTCATGAAAATAGCAACCATGTTGTTTTGATCACCACTGTATATCCTTCATTTAACACAGTATCTTGCTTATAAAAGGAGCTCAATAAATACAGTATTTGTTAAGTGGATGAACTTGGGGTCAGGATGATATCTTGCAAGGACAGAGGGAGATACACAATTCCTCAGAGATCAAATGCTTAACCTTAAGAAACTGTTGAGATATGTGTATGTATCCACTTTCTACCATACCCAACTACTTTTCAATAGCTAAGTCATTTGCAAATCTTTTACTAAAGTTTCTGTTTGTTTGTTTTGAAGGCTAGGAAGTCAAAGTAGCATGGTAACAAGGAACCATGGACTCTTCCAAGCTTTATAAAAGCTAAGTCCAGAGAATTAAGTAATGGAGAGGGAGGAAAAAGAGAAAGAAAATGGACTAGTAAGGATAAGAGAGGCATTCCGCCTATTCAGAAACAGGACTTGGGAGTGCATGGTAAAATCTCTAGTAGTTGCTACTACATGAGAGGTCTTATATAACTATGTGAACTCTCAAAAAACTGGACCTTAGAAACTGGCTTTGTCGGTTTCTGCAGAGTTGCCCATGCCTTTGGGTAAATGCTGGCATAGTACCCTTCAGATTAGAGGGTACTGCAGCTGAGCCAAGAGGATATCAGCAGTCATCCCTGATTTTTCACTTCTGAATTTTTTTTTTTTGGTATATCTGGCACACACTGACAAATAAGAATCATGATAGCTTTCCAGGTCTGGCAGGGAAAGGCATATTGTCCAACATAAAGGATACCATCCAAAATAGGGTCATTAGTAGCTGAGAAACACAAGTGTTATATACTTAGAGCTATTGCCTAATCACAGTGAGTTACCATTTCAGTCCATTTTAAAGCTCTTTTATCTTACAATCCACATTGCTTCCTATGAGAAGCTTTTTTAAAAAAAATATTTATTTTGAAAATTATCTCTATTAACATTTACTATAACAAATATATTCTTATGGTAGAGTTTGAATTTAAAACTGTGATCTTTCTTGGGGCCTTAGTTTATCTTATAGCTATTTTATCGAACCTCTAATGGAAAATATAAAGATACTGCTTGTTTTGGATATATCAACTTCTCTTCATACATGTATATAGAAGAGACCTTATATGAACTATGCAACCTAAAAATATTCCTACTCGGTTCAATTTTCTTGTCTTTATATGATTTATTTGACTATAAATTCCTTATGTTTATTCTATTCAGTACAGTGATATTTGCTTTTAGTTAAAACTTCTCTGTTAAATCATGAACAACGTTTTTATTGGATAGTCTTATTTTGCCCTTCAGAATCCCCTCTTCTAGGTCTGTGACCCTGAGGTTCTTACTCTACATGCTTTTTCATGAATCATCTGGGAAAAATTCCAAGAGTGTTGAAGCACAGCCAGGAATCTGAGGAAATGTTGAAGAGCGCTCGAGAAAAACTGCTGGGAGGGTCAGAAGAATGTCAGAGAAGGTCGGGAAACATCAAACCCAGAAAGGCTCTAAACACATGCCTTGAGGTCAATATCATGTCACAGCCAAAGTTTCAAAAATGCCAAGGTTAGAAAACTACTTTGCATTACTTTTTCTATCCCTCTTCATTAGTTTGGCCTTCTTAACTTCGACTATTAAGGAGACAAATAGTACAGTAAGAGAAATATATTAGCAAGAATGCTATGGTCAGATAACAGCTACTTACTAATAAGCCTATCAGCTACCAAATAGTAAGAATTCTCTGTGTTAAGTATTCTATTGATCACTTCATGTATATAATCTTGATTTCTACAACAATTCCATGGCATTATTATTCCACTTTTCTGATACAGAATCTGAGAAGCAAAGAATTTGTGTCAATTTAGTAGGGATACTCAATAATGAATGAAATTCAGAAACAGGTGTGTCAGCCTTCTATGTTCCTTTGTGTTATGGCAGTGACCTTTGTAATTGTCTAACATCGTGAATATATACGATTACTAAATTAACTGTAAATATTATTTTTTTCCTCTTATAAGCCAAACTTTAGCACAAAAAGAAAATATTCACCTTATCCCGGTTTATCGAAAGTTAATATACCTAATATATTTTATCCAATATACATCATCTTGTAGAAGCCTTTCTCTTCTTTTCATTGTAATCAATTTTATTTTTCAGGTTTACCAGAATAAAACAGCCTTACCTCTGGAAAGAATGTTAAATTGTGCTGTTTAAAATCAATTAAAAATTTGAAATTTCGTTATAATTGTTATAAAAAATATTTCAACCAGTATCATCGGTAACAGACCACTCACGAGAGTCACATGGTGAAACAAGATAGCCCATGCAACTATAGATTCATGAATGGCATGGTTCATAAAAATTAACACAACAGAGCTATGTCTTTGAGCTATGAGATTTATGAATTTTTTAAAAAGCTCTATTCCGATCTTATCTGAACAGATCTATTTTTATTGCTGAAATAGCATGGACTCATATTTATTCTACTTGCACTTGGATTACTGAAGCATAATTTTAAATATCTTAAACCATTATACACTATGCTAAAATGATGAATGTATCATTTCTTAAAGTTTTATATGTTGAAGTAGCACAGAAATGGCATAGATTTTCATAAATCAATTGTCCATCAATATGATTTAAATCCTCTAAATTATATTTGATTTCAGTTTAATTTAAAGATTCTCAATATACACTATATTCCATATACTATTGCATTTCTTAGGGAAAAGGACAAATAATTTATGGTACTTGCCTCTAAAAAGCTTTTATACGAAATAAAAGACAGGTGACAGGCAAATTTTTTTAATGTAATAAATTACATGATAATGAGTCTGTAAGAAGTGCTACCACATGCTAGAGGCTAGGAACTTAATTTCAGGTATTTGGATCCCTTTCTAGCTGCCTTCCAGAATAAACTGATAACATGTTATTTATTGCTGTTTTTTTATATTCTATACACAACTGGCTACTGATACAGTTGTTTATGTTCCATAACGTTTTTCATCTGACTAGACTGATACAATTATTTAATCTGTTCCCTGCAATAACAGATAATAAAACAGATTTTTGTACATAGTGAGGGGAAGTGTATCCAACACTAGAACCTTATACTTATCATAGTGCTTAGATAAGGTCAGTGTTCGGGAGATAACATGGAGGACATGTTATCCAAGGAGAAGGAAAGGAAAAGTGAATTGGGGTAAATCAGAGGGGGAGATGAAGCATGAGAGACTGCGGACTCTGAGAAACAAACTGAGGGTTTTGGAGGGGAGGGGAATGGGGGGACGGGTGAGCCTGATGGTGGGTATTAAGGAGGGCATGTATTACATGGAGCACTGGGTGTGGTGCATAAACAATGAATCTTGGAACACATAAAAAATAAAATTAAACTTAAAAAAAAAGAGATACCTTCTGAATGGAGAAAAGAAGGAATGAATTGGGCGCCTGGGTGGCTCAGTGGGTTAAAGCCTCTGCTTTCGGCTCAGGTCATGATCTCAGGGTCCTGGGATCGAGGCCCGCATCGGGCTCCCTGCTCAGCAGGGAGCCTGCTTCCTCCTCTCCCTGTCTCTCTGCCTGCCTCTCTGCCTCCTTGTGATCTCTCTCCCTCTGTGAAATAAATAAATAAAATCTTAAAAAAAAAAAAAGAAGGAATGAATTGAAACTATCAAAATAGTAATCTAACCCTAAAATCTCACCCTCTTTGGAAAGAGCTTAGATAATGAAATACTCTTAATATGTAGTTTCCTCTTATTTCTTTCAATTGTTAAAAAAAGATGAAATCTTTAATACTTACATGGATAGAATTATTATACTAATATATGCAAAACTCAAATGATAATAGAGAAAAATCATTAAGCATATATAAGTGTAATAAGTGACAAATGATTTGAAACACTCAAATTCTTACAGAACTATTAAAGATTTTACTTGCATGATAGGCTTAAAAATATTCTAAATATCTCAGAAAACTGAAAACAAAACAAAACAACGGTGCACTCTGTACACGTTTAAGCATTCTTTTATAATACCCAGAGTCAAAGATAAAACTTAAGAAGGGCATGAGTCATTCCTGGGGGTAGAAGAAAATGAAGAACCCAAATTTTCTTCCCTGTTTTATTCTTAGCATTTCAACCAGTAGAATATTACAGATCATTGGTAATGGCTTAAAGTTGAATTATAAGACTCATTTTGCTCCAGGCACACTGTCATTTGTTTTATTCCTCCAAGTCTCTTGCTTTCCCTTACTTCTAAACACCTGTATGTGGTTCTATGAAAAAACTCTCCCTTGATTCCTTCACTAATTGAACTATACTATTCCTCTAAATGTCAAGACAGACATAACCAACTAAAGGAAAATTCCCTCATCTAGATTAGCTCTCCATGATTTAAACACTCATAACACCATAAAATATTCATAACATATATCATAGTTTCTGAAATACATATTTATTTGCTTACTCAGGTAATCAGAATCTCTCTTCTACAAGCTTTAAGTAATGTGTGAACAGAGATGATGCAGTAGGTAGAGTAATGGTCCACAAAGATGTCCAAACCTGTTAGTATATTACTATGTTAGCATGTTATGGCAAAGGGGAATTAAAATTGCAAATAGAATTATGCTTGTAATCAGCTGACCTTAAAAGAGGGAAATTGTTCTGGATTATCAAAGGGTGAAAGTCATGTAATCACAAATGTCCCGATAAGTGAAAGAAGGAGGTGGGAGAATCAGTGTCAAAATGATTCAGTGGGAGAATCACAAAACCGAACATTGCTGGTTTGAAGATGCAAGGTGTCCATGAGCCAAGAAATATGAGTAGCTTTTAGAAGGTGGAAAACATAAGAAAATGGGTTGTCTTCTAGTGCTCTAGAAAGGAATGCAGCTCAGCCAACAACTTCGTTTTAAACCAGTGATGACATGTTAGACTTCTAAACTACAAAAGTAAAAAATAATACATTTTGTTGTTTTTAGCCATTAAGTATGCTGTAATTTGTTACAGCAGTCATAGAAAGCAAATAGATATTCCCAGAACCTAGTGCATGTTTGGCACATGGTGTTTGGTACTATTTGTTTAATAAACACATAGATAATGAGCTCAACGCATGTGATGTATCTACTGCATGGTATTAAGGTCCCAATATTTTCTTCTCATTCTATTTATAAATTGAGTCACAAAAATATTTAAAAATAACCACAAATTCTACAATCAGTATTTTGGGGTTGGAAAATTATGGGTCACATTCTAAAGCCTGCATGTACGGCAGATGTAGAATGAGAATCTGTACCACCCACCTTCATCAGACTTTGTATGAACTTTTGTTTTGGCTCCCTGAGTGTGGGCAGTGAGTTAATGTGAGGTCTCAGATATATCTGGCCAAGCATTGGAATCTTTTCAGAAGCCAAATGTGATACACTTTTTGCCTCAAATTAAACGACTCTTATTATTTTGGAGTGACTATATTGCAACTTCTTATTTCACATGTGTTTTCTCATTTACCACAATTCTTGGGCCACCTATTTCTAACTCTATTTTCATGTTATTAATTCAGGCTCAAAACATCTAATAAGGGTTGTTCCTGGTAACAGTGTATGAAAGAAATGTAGAGGTGGTGGGAGCACCCCACCTCAGTGGGGAGGAGTATTTTATCCCTAACATTAAAAAAAAAAATAGCCTGTGCATGGTGATAATAAAAAGCAGGCCAACTTTTTGTTGGCTTGACTCTTTTTAGCTTATCTACAGACAGTGCTCTCCTTTCCCCTCTCTCTCAATGGTGCTATGATGTGGAATTAAAATCCAGGCTCACTGAATTCAACGTCCAGTTTTCTTCAATCATAATCATGTCTTCTTTCTGGAATTAGGTTGCTTGTGTTTTAAATTCTTTTCACATTTGAACTTGCCCTTTCTCTGCCTCAGTCTTGTCACCTATAAAAGAGGACAGCAACTGTATTTCCCTCAAAGGTTGTTGTTGGATTTAATAGATGGGGAAAATGCTTAGAATAGCATCTGTCTTAGAAAAGCGTTCTGTATATGTTAGCTCTTATAAGAGCTCCAAAATTGTCACTGGAGAATCTTCTCAGGGAGATTATAGTGTGAGGTTGTTAGAAATATTTTGCTAAACTACAAGAGGTGATTGATGAAATAATCCTATGAAGTATGAGTAATAATAGTTTATCTAACATAACTTCTAAAAAATAAGTTGGATTAGATAGAAGGTTTTAATTTGCTGTCTAGTGTATTCACATTTAGGGCAAAGCTAACTCACTGGAACCAAATAACTGCAGCGAGCTCCATTTGTTGAGCTATGTGGCCTGAGTTCAAATCCCAACTCTACCACTACTATGTGTGTAACGTTAGGCAAGTTAATTCACCTTTTGAAGCTTCTATTACATCTCCCATAAGATAGAGATAATGATAATACTGACCTCACAGGATTATTTAGTGTTAATAAGTTCATACTTGAAGTGTACTTAAAATAGTGATTATCATATAAGTGTCCAATAGTTACTACATATTTTTTATAATATTCCATGGTGATCTTACAAGAAATCTTAATTATTTGGGTTCTTTTTAAGTTTTTAAATTAAATTCCAGTTAGGTAACATGCAGTGTAACATTAGTGCAATATAGTGATTCAACACTTCCATACATCACTCTGCTCATCACAGTTCACTCCTTAATCCTCATCACCTACAAAAATGATGGTTAGATATGAAGTAGGTGGCAATGCCTTAACTGTATGCATGTTGTCACGCCCAATAATCTCTTCCATCCTTGTAAATGGGAGTGCTAAACTTCTCTCTTTTCAAACATGAAATCTTATTTGAACATGAGAAACATCATCTTCTTTCACAGCAGATTTCTTATGGTTCAAATACCTAAAACAACAACAAAGTAAATAGCATATGCTCTTCAGAGCCAATGTCACCTACCACAAAGCAGACTCAAGATATACTTACTTTATATATTCACTAGCTAGCTGACCTACAAAAAAAGAATTTTAAAGGTTTTGTTGTTGAAATTACAAAATTAAAACTATGGCAGTGGAATGTTTGTGAAGCCTTTTGTTTCATTTTTTTGCTAAATGAAAATAACTTTCAAAAAGTTAAGTGGAATGCTTTTATTTGTTTCCTGTCACACATTCTAAATGGCCTTTAAAAGTCAGTAGCTGTTACTCAAGAATAATGAGGTATATTATTCTCTCAATGCACATGTAAATCTCCAATTAACACTAATGGGATTTATGGCAATGAAACCAAAGGGAAACTTACTTCAGTGTCTCAAAATAATCTTTATTTTTGATACCTACCTTTTTACCATCAAAGTGCAGTCAAGTATAAATAAACAAATTAGTATTAAGCATCAGTTTGACACTTCCATTCATGTTGACATTCTGAAAAACTGTCTGTAAACAGTAATGTGTTTTAAAGCAGAGATGTGGCTTTAGATTTTAGTTAAGAATTTATACGTCCCTCCCGCCTCTATCATTTACATTAAAATTATTTTAAAAAAGCATGTACAGTCTTAGTAGTACTTGAGAAATATAAAAAGGTGAATTTTTTTTTTTAAAGATTTTTTTTTTANAGCATCAGTTTGACACTTCCATTCATGTTGACATTCTGAAAAACTGTCTGTAAACAGTAATGTGTTTTAAAGCAGAGATGTGGCTTTAGATTTTAGTTAAGAATTTATACGTCCCTCCCGCCTCTATCATTTACATTAAAATTATTTTAAAAAAGCATGTACAGTCTTAGTAGTACTTGAGAAATATAAAAAGGTGAATTTTTAAAATATGTGTTGCAAAACATTTTTAAGAAGAGTATTTCAGAAGATTATCCTTTTCGTGCATAGACGCATCTAGAATCCCAATATATCTTTGAGACACAATCATCTATTCTTCTTTAGTAAATATTTCTTTCTTAGATTTCTATAATTTTAGTCTTAATCATATAGTGAAGTCTTCCTAGAAGACAACTCTTAAGTGGAAAAGTGAAATACCATCAAGAAACTACTGAATTGAAATAGTGTCTTAAAGAATATGTATTTTAAGGTATTGTGAAACCACCAGAAAAAGATGTGAAAGCACAACTGAAATAATTATTTTTACTAGTCTGAGTGTAGAATGATCTATAGGGACTCTAGCCATAGATCTTTGGTAGAATTTGAATCTTTAAAATAATTCTACAGATATTAGACTACACAGTGAAAGTGTAAATCCCTGTGTAGAAAGAACAAATAAGCCCAGTTTAATAGAATTCAATCAAAAAATAATAAATGATATGATAATATCCAGAAAGCACATGTTGATATAGCCAAAACCTATTAATTTGCTATGCCATTATTTATGTCTGAATGCTTGAATAAACACATCTAGAAAAACTATTTAAAGCAAATATAGCAAGTAAATAGCTTATCAAAACATAGGAAAAATATATTTCCTGACTAGTAAAATCGAACATTCCCCTCTAAAAATCTTGGCTAATAAAGTAAAATGGCCTTCACACTGAGATATTTATCTAACATCCACTCATCTAGAATGTAATCATGTCTAAATAAGGGTTATCATTCTTCTCTATGTATAAAGAAGTTGACATTTTAAGAAGCTAACCTATTAAAACCATAGGTAGGTTTTGTTTTACATGCCCATTCATCTAAGAAAAATTTATTGACTTCTTAGAGATTAGGCCTGGAAAAGTGCCCAAACCACAGCAGACACCTGATAAATATTTTTTGAGTGAATAAATTAACTAAATTTTCAGAAATCCTAAGTTGCAACATCAGAAATGTATTTAAGTTTCTCCTGTACTATGACTCCCAATGCCAGGCATTAAGGCCAAGATATATCAGTTGGTTTTTTATAAAGTTCAAAGTGTAATCAGATATATCAGGGTGCTTGGGTGGCTTAGCTGGTTAAATGTCCAACTCTTGATTTCGGCTCAGGTCATGATCTCAGGGTCCTGAGATAGAGTCTTGCATCGGGCTCCAGGCTGACTGAGGATCCTGCCTTAAGATTCTATCTCTCCTTCAGCCCCTCCCTCTCTTTCATAATAATAAAAATAATGATAAAAAAGGTGTGATTGGATATAGAGGAGAAGCAAATTACTATGATTTATATAATAAGTATGATGCATAATATGGTAAATGACATTTGAACAGATTTATGTCACTCCATAACAGTACATGCATACAGAAAGTCTATCATTGAATAAAATATTAAGATTTATTTTAAAATATATTTTACATGATTACTTTGTTAATTCATCCCTATATACTATAACCTATCAGATTTTATCAATGAATATTTTTGTAGGAAGTCTGATAACACAAAAAATTCTATAAAATGGTTAATCATNCCCTATATACTATAACCTATCAGATTTTATCAATGAATATTTTTGTAGGAAGTCTGATAACAAAAAATTCTATAAAATGGTTAATCACATTTTTGTATTCTTTTTGATTAATGAGAAGTAAAAAATGTTACCTACAGTGTTTCAAAAGTTATACAAACAAAATTATATTTATTTGTTCAACCTAATGATTACCTTATCATGAAATTAGCAATCCGCACTCATTTCGTTGATGATACTGCCAGTTTTATCATGTGGAATGTTGGTTAGTCATAGTTTAGGGAAGTATAAGGGTATTTCTGTTTTATATGATCATATTCATGACAAGTGGGATTGTATTTACACATGACTGGTAGATCCTACACTTGATCTTAGCCAAAAGGCCAAGAAGCGATTGTTACTGGTAGATCAAATTGTTTCACACTGATTTATAACCATATGGATTGTTAGCTTCTTGTCTTCTAACATGACCATACAACTAATCCTGACTGATAACCTGTTATCTATGCAATGGTTGTATCACTCCATGTAGTACATCATCAGGGTCCACTGGACCCAATTTTAGTTTTTGAGTTTCTTTTTTGAGAAGTTCTAGCTCTTCTTCAGATATGATCTTTTATGACATTTTTTTCTTTCTTAGCTTTCCTCCAAAGAACAAGAAGAAAATTCATTATTTTTAATTGAACAAAACTCATTCTATCCCATAATTAAAATATATATTCACTGCATCCTTCTATAAATCTAACATACACATTGGATCTTAGTTACCTTATATAGTTTACCCATGGGTTTGAACTATGCAGGTCCACTTATACACAGATTGTTTTTTTGATAAATACAGTACAGTACTATAAATGGAGTTTTTCTTCTTCATGATTTTCTTACTAATGTTTTCTTTTCTTTAGCTTGCTTTATTTTATGAATACCAGTATATAATAAATATAACAATATAACATCCAAAACATCTGTTAATTAACTGTGTTATCAGTAAGGCTTCTGGTCAACAGTAGACTATTAGCTACCAAGTTTTTGAGGAGTCAAAATTTATACACACATTTTTGACTGCACACAGGGTCAGCACTAGCAACACCTCTGTTGTCCAAGGGCCAACTGTATTTCCCATGTATTGAAATATTTTTTTGTTTAATTTTCCTAAGAATTACTTCATCATTGCTCATTTATTATTCCCAACTATGCTAAAATAAATCTACAAAAAAAATTGGAACAGAAGAATGATGAAATCACCTAGAAAGATTCAATAAGAAACTGATCACCTTTCAGTGTTCTTAGCATATTGCCAAAATTATTGCATCACCTTCCAAGAATGTATTATAGTCTGCTTTTAGATTTCACTAGGTAAGTTGAAAATTCATAATGTCTCAATTTATCCTTTAGGGGTGCCTGGGTAGCTCAGTCAGTTAAGCGTCCAACTTTTGATATCAACTCAGGTAATGATCTCAGGGTTCTGGGATTGAGCCTTGTTTTGGTCTCTCCACTCAGCAGGGAGTTTAGTCTGCTTGTCTCCCTCTCCCTCTGCCTCTCTCTGCCCTCACTCTCATGCGCACATGCTCTGTCTCTCTCTGTAAAATAAATAAATCTTAAAAAAAAAGAACATTTTAATTTATCCTTTTAATAGCAAGGAGAAGAAAACTGAAAGAAGACATTTTACAATTATTATATGAATCAAAATGAATGCAAAATTATTCATAACAGCAAGGTTGACATTAATCATAATAGGGAAACTGATCATATATTCTGTAAATCATATAGTCAATAACTAAGGACAAAAAGAAAATATGGTATTCACTTCCAGTTAGTGCCATTCAATGGAAGGAAATTCATCATGCCAAGGATCATTCCATTTTCTCCAAAGAATATATGACAATATTCATTCATTTATATCTTTTGGTATTCTGAGGGTTAAATAACTGCTATATGATCCCAAAAAGTCATAGACAAACTGCCAATACTGGATCTTTCAGAGATGCTATCTAAAAAATTTAGGAAAGTTTTATGTGTTTTATAGGCATTCAGACTCATAAACATCTATACAATCATGAAATCACAAAAACTCTCAGAAATTTCTCAGAAGCTTCTCAATAGGCTTGGTATAGAAATGATTATGTACCTAAAAAAAAAAAGACACCTATCTATCTATTATCTATCTATCTATCTATCTATCTATCTATCTATCTATCTATCTATCAACTATCATCTATCTATCTATCTATCTATCTATCTATCTATCTATCTATTACTTATTTGTTTATAGAGAGGGAGCGGGGGGAGTGGCAGAGGGACTGGGAGAGAGAGAATCTTAAGCAGGCTCCACGTCCAGTGTGGAGCCTGACTTGGGGCTCGATCTCACAACCCTGAAATCAGGACCTGAGCCAAAATCAAGAGTCAGATGTTTAATTGATTGAGCCACGCAGGTACCCCACACCCTTCCTTTTAAATGGCAAATAAAATGAATGCAAATTTTATTATATGGTTTGTTTCTAAACCAATAATTTAATAAATTTTTTAAGTCTTCTGGCAAAATCAGATTTTTTCCCCACTAATTTTCAACACAGTCTCAAAAAAGGCACTCTTCATGGATAATGGATTTCAACTGTGACAAAAATCAAGCAAAAACAGGGATAAGATAAAGAAAAAAGATATATTAAGATGCTAAACTGAGAGGAAATCTGTCCTAGCAGGGTGTTAGGAGTTATTATTCACTGCATGCTTTTCCAAAAATATGGACATATTGACTTTTATGTGTATTCAGGAAAAAAAAGTAAAATTCAACTTCACTGATTTTTCAGGAAAAAAGTCTGTTAAGGCTATTAGTTAATAATTAATTATAGAGATTGTGAAATTACATAATGACCAAAATATTTTTTCCAACTAAGATATACATAATTTTTGTGCAGTAAAAATGATAACTCCAAAGGTTAGACTAAATACCCAGCTGGACATCAACCAGTTTTGTATTTAATCCAGAAATTTATTCAAAAATTTCTTTATTAAACTATATGTAAATATCTAGTATCTTTAATGGTCTTTGAACAACTTTGAAAATCTTAATGAATCTCTTATGAATTAATGAGTTCAATAAAGTTTTAATACATACTCATCACATAATTTTAGAAGCTATGTTCTTAACTTTTGGGAAATTGCACTTCAATAGTTTTAGAGTTTGTCCTGTTAATACACCCAAGGGGAGTAACCTAACAATTGTTTAAACAGCGTTGTGTAAAAAGTATACCTCATGGGCTGCTTAAGCACTGACACATATTTTCTTATCCCATTATGAATCCCAAGTGGCAGAACTTTAACTTTCTGAGTCTGTTTCTTCTTTAGTTTTTTCTTCTCTAATGATTTTGTATTTTGTTTTTGTTTCTGGTTCAATCATGTTCAAGAATTGGTTTTGCATATAAAGCCAATGTCTGCTAAGCCGTCAGGATGTCTGGCTTCCTGGACCTAATCTCTCAGCTGTTAGGAAGACCATTTCTTGCAGACCAGAAACTTTAGCAAATTTAAATTTAGGGCATCTCAAAATGAGACTAATTCACACATAAACAATACTATATCAAATTTTCTAGACAGTGACTAATTCTGTGGCTTGGTGGTTGCTCAACTGATTTATACGGCTCTAGATTTATAGTACAAACTCAAGGAGGTCTATATCTCAGTGCATCTATGTAAACAATCAGGCTCCACAAAATAAAACCTGTCCTTTGTTGCAATGAGGAATAACTTTTAGGGGCGCCTGGGTGGCTTAGTTCGTTAAGCGTCTGCCTTTGGCTCAGGTCATGATGCCAGGGTCCTGGGATCAAGCCCCACATCAGGCTCCCTGCTCAGCAGGGAGTCTGCTTCTCCCTTCCCCAATGACCCTCCACCCTGCTCCTGCCCTCACTTGCTCTCTCTCTCTCAAATGAATAAAAAAAACAAATCTTAAAAAAAAAGAGTAACTTTTAGAGACGTTTATAATCCTAATAGAGAGTGATATTAAGATAATGCATTTAAGCATCCAGATTTGATGAAGTTCTTTATTACTTTCAAATTTTTGTGTGATTGATATACATATAGTCATTCAGTGGGAAAAAAAGCCTAATGATTTAGTTTTATTACACTGTAGAACATTAACTAGTTTTGTATCTCATCTAGCAATCTTATACTAACATTGTTTATTAATTGCCTATAAATACTTGGCACTTCAAATACTCTCTGAACCAATTTTAATATCTGACTGGTTTCCTCACTAATTAGTTGAATAAACTCTTTGACACAAACTTATTATATATTTATATGAGAATCATGTTTTTCAATTTTTGAATATTATACTTTAACAGATTAAAAAAGCACAAGAATATTTGTCCCTGTTCTCCCCACAGTAAGAATAATGAGACTACTTAGCGATCCCAATGGTTTTAAATACTGAAATTTTAAAAGTTGAGCAATTATTTTCTTTGTAAAAGAGTACAATTATACTATTTTAACCACATTTTCATGTCAAATAACTTTCAATAATTCACTGAGAGAAGATATCAGAATTTATCCTAAATCAGGTAAATGCAATTTGACTGTCTGGTTGGAGGCAGCAGTAAAAGAAGGCATAATTGAAAAATAGCATGTATTGAGCTTTTCTATATACCAGACACTTTTACCTGTATTACTTCTTGTATTCTCACAACCATGTAAGATAGGTTAATTTACATCCATATATTTTGCTAGGTAATTGCCATACATTGCCTATCCTAATATTCATCACAAACTATTACAATTAATTTTAAGTCTATCTTTCCTGATAAATTAAGTACATCATGAGGGGAACTTTACGTTTCTTGTTCAAGTGTGTATCCATTGATATGGAATTGAGTGTGAAGTGTATTTTTATTCAATAAATATTAATTGAATGAATAAATGGGTAGATAAATAAACATTACAATTTATAGCTGGTTTAAAGCTAAAATGTGTATTTCATCAATCCCAAGTAGTATGACTAGACATAGCTCCTGGTGGAGATACAAAACATGAAATTGTATCTTCCTTCATCCCATTGTTTTCTATAGGATCCTTCCTTTCTTCATTTCATTTTGTTTTCAGAATGACTACCCATCCCCCAGTGCCCCTGAAAAGTTTAGGCCACTGTTAGAATCAAAGCTTTAATGCCCAAAAGCCCTGGATTCAAGCCCTGCTTCAACACCCTCCACCAACTTGCCATTTGGACTCTCCAGACCTTAACTTTCTCTTCTCTAAGTTGAGTATAAAATTATCTGTTTTAAAGTACTACAGAGAAGAAAAAGTGAAATAACTTACATATAAGTACTTAGCATAGTGACTGATATATGAGTCATCACCAAATAATGCTTTTCTCCATTTATAATTCCCTCTTCATAACCCACAACCAAGGACCACAGGCTATGCTAAGGAATACAGTCTGGCTTACCACCATTTATTGCCAGTTTTAGACAACTATTTAATCACTTTAAATCTCATGTTTTCTCTTCACTTTCTCAAATTCAAAATGAGAGGAGTAACAATTCAGAAGCTGGCCCGTGGACCAGCAGCATCAGCATTATATGGAAATTTATTAGAAAGGTAATATTTCATTCCCACCTCTGAACTACTGAATCAAAAGCTGTATTTTTACAAGATCTTCAGGTGATTTATAGGCATATTAAATTTTAAATAGCTCAAACTAAATTACTCTAAGCTATCTTTTTGCTCCCTATTCTTAAAATATAAAAATATTTTTAAAATAATATCTATGTTATTATATTAGCAACTGTTAATACTTTAAACTTTTCAGTTATATACCATTCTAGTTACTGATTGCTAAATTGAAATCTGCTACAAAGCTTGGTGGAATGAAACAACTCTTTTATTCTGGTGGTAAGGAATTTAGATAGGACGTGGCAAGAACACCTTGTATCTGCTTCACAGTGTTTGGGAACTTTGCTGGAAAGACTTAAACTGCTTGAATGAGTCATCTGTGAGATTCTTCACTCACAAGACTGGCACCTAGACCGGGGTGACTAGAAGGTTAGGTGTATCTGAATTGTTTATGGAACTGTCTATGTGAGGCCTCCCAAGAAACTTGAGCTTCTCACAATATTCTAATCTTTGGATGGTGAATCTTCTGACATGACACCTCAGAGCTTGAAGAGAAAATGTTTTTTTGAATTCAAGGGAGAAGCTAAATGATCAGTTCGGCCTTAGCTTTATTTCCAGTGTATTTAATTACTCCAAACACTGACAGACTTGCCTAGTTTCGAGGAAAGAGGATATGAAGCCCCCCCCCATTTCCATACAGAAGTGTCAAAAAAATAGCAGCCATGTTTTCAAACCTGTGCATTAAATATTTTGTACTTATGGAAATGCTTCTCAAAAATTTTCACCACAACGACTCTTCAAGAAGAGTGAACAGGCAATCGTAGCATTTCTGGAGGAAGTGACATCAGCAAGATGGTAGAATAGGAAGTTTCAGCCCTTGTTCTCATACAGAAACACTACTTCACAATGACATAAAGACTAAAATACTTTTATGTGAGGTCCAGAACACAGTTAAGAAGTTCGGATAACTCCGATGGGCATAAAACCAAGAAAACCTGCACTGAAACAGACAAGAAGAACAATTTCACTCTACCCACATGAGCCCCTCCCTCTAGGTGGCAAAGCTCAGTTTGGAGAGATAGCACATTGAGCACTGACTTCCTTCTTAAGGTGGACAGACGGAATGATGGAATAATTGGCCATAGTACCCTGCCTTCCAGTGGGGCTCCTAAGGAGATGGCTTCTATCTCATTTAGGATAGAGAGCACTGAAAGAATCAGCATTGTCTGGATCCTGAACAGCTAGGAATAAAGGAAAAGAGGTGGCAGGCTTTTGCAGCAATCTTGAGAAAGAACAAAGCTTGAGGTATCACACGTCCTAATTTCACAGAGCTATAGTAATTAAAACAGAACGGTACTGGCATAAAAAAACAAAACAGAAACAAAACAAAACAAACAAACAAACAACTACAACAACAACAAAAAAACCAGACATATAAACCAATGGAACAGAATGGAGCCCAGAAATAAATATACCTGCCCATGTAAGGATTACCTGATCTTTAACAAGGGTGCCAAGAATACACAATAGGGAAAGATAATCTCTTCAATAAATGGTGATGGGAAAACTGGAGAGCAATATGAAAAAGAATGAAACTGAACCCCTATCTTATGCTATACACAAAAATAACTTCAATATGGTTAAATTAAAGTGAGATCCAGAACTGTAAAACACCTGGAAGAAAATGTAGTGGAAAAGCTTCATGACATTGTCATGGCAACAATTTCTTGGATATGACACCAAAATATAAGCAACAAAAGCAAAATTAGACAAATGGGATTGCAACTAAAAAGCTTCTGCACCGCAAAGGAAACAATCAACAAGAGAATGAAAAGGCAACCTAGGAAATGGGAGAAATTACTTGTAAACCACATATTTGAGAATAGATTAATAGCATATAAAAGGGATTCATACAATCCAACAGCAAAATCATCAACATCGAATTAAAAATAAGCTGAGGACTTGAACAGACATTTCTCAAAGAAAGCCAAATGGTCAATATGTATATGAAAATATGAAAAGACGCTGAATATCACTGCTTATCAAAGAATGTGAATCAAAGCTACAATGAAACATCATTTTACACCTGTTAGGATGACTATTATAAAAGTGTTATATATCCATAGAAGTGTTGGTAAGAATGTGGAGATATTAGATACCTTGTATAGTGTTGGTGGAAATGTAAAATGGTATAGCCATTATGGAAAACAGTACAGAGCATTTCTTTAAAAATAAAAAAACAGAGTTACCATATGATACATCAATCCCATTTCTGGATACATATACCAAAGAACTGAAATCAGAGCTGCAAAGAGGTATATGCACTTCCATGTTCAATGGAGTATTATTCACAACAGCTAAGACCTGGAAACAAATGTCCATCAGTGGATGAATAGATAAATAAAATCTGGTATATACATACAGTGGACGATTATTCAGCCTGAATATAAGAATACTCTGTCATTTTTGACAACATGGGTAAACCTGGAGAACATTATGGTGATGAAATAAATAAGCCAGTCACAAGAAGACAAATACTGCATGATACTACTTATGTAAGGGATCTAACATAGTTAATTTCATAAAGCAAAAAAGTAAAATGACTGAGGCTAAGGGGAGGGGAAACACGGGCCGCTGTTTAATGAATATGAAGTTTCAGTTAAACAAATGAGTAAGTTCTAGAGGTCTACTACACAACATTATAAAATTATAAGGCATATTTGGCATATCTGTCATGCTGTGGATGGATGCACTTAAATTTCGTTAAAAGGGTAGATCTCATGTTAAGTGTTCTTACCACTGTAAAAAAGTAAAATGAGGGGTGGCTCAGTTGATTGATTAAGCAGCGGCCTTAGTTCAGGTCATGATCCCAGGGTCCTGGGATCCAGCCCCATGTCGGGCTTCCTGCTCAGCAGAGATACTACTTCTCTCTCTCCCTCTGCTTGCTGCTCTGCCTACTTGTGCTCTCTCTCTACCTCTCTGTCAAAATAAAATAAAATCTTTTAAAAAATGAAAGATGAAATAAATCAGCCAAGGTGAGGGAAACATTGACAGTTCTGAGAATATAACTCCAAAAGAAAATACTATAAAATTGTCTTGTTCTATTGTTAAATTGTATATAATGTTTATATCTCAATGCATTTTGTTTTTGTTAATTCTTTAGGAGCTGTTCAGTTAAATTCGAATTTCAGGTAAATGACAAATGATTTTTTAGTATAAGTATGTCCCAAATACTGCAAAGAACATACTTATATTTTGGGACGCCTGGGTGGCTCAGTTGGTTGGGCAGCTGTCTTCGGCTCAGGTCATGATCTCAGGGTTCTGGGATCGAGTCCCGCATTGGCCTCCTTGCTCATCAGGGAGTCTGCTTCTCCCTCTGCCTCTGCCTGCTTGTGCTCTCTCTCTCTCTCTCTCTCTGACAAGTAAATAAATAAAATCTTAAAAAAAAAAAGAACATACTTATATTTTTAAAAATTCATTATTTACCTAACATTTAAATTTAACTGAGTCCCATATTTTATTTACTAAATCTGGCAACCCTAAGTTTAATTTAGACGTATACCTTCTCCAGTCTTTTATTCGTATTGATGCTTTAGGAAGATGTGTCATATTTATCCACATTCTTCTCTTACCCTATGATTCAATACGGAGTATATACTAGAGTACATACACCTCAAATATTCAGTGTACAGTTGGTCACAAGAAAAAGTAATAAACAATGAGTTCAAACAAGTGGCAAGCTAGTAGGGACTGCACTTTGAAACAAGCAGTCTTTTTCAGATTTCTCCAAATTCTGTTTATCTGTAACCCTCAATGGAGATATTCTAGTATTTACATTCATAAAATTTTAGAAACTAGTCCTCAAAGATTAATTATTAATAATCAACCAGATATATAATCAGAACTTACATAGTGAATTTCACTCTATATAAACCATGTGGAGAACCATAGGATTCTTATGTCCAGAATAGCATGATTATATTCTTCCACCTGTGAGTCTTATACCTTCAACTAAATCCTATGAAGGTAACTAAGAATTTAATAAACTTAACAAATTCTGGTTAAAAAATTTGAATTTATTTGCAGACAAAAAGAAAAGGCAATTTCCAACATAACCTATGTAACAGCCAGAGAAGTAATTTTAATATGAATTTTATCAGTCTGAGTTTGACTTCTTTAAATCAGGTTTCCAACAAATTTCATTTTATTTTTTATTATTTTACTTTCAAACCTGTAACTAAATATCATAAATGTACGATGTTTAGCTGTGGAGGAAATATAGCTGAAGATTTAGTATATACATCCATCCACAGCATGACAAATATGCCTCAGTGTTTCCTTTCAGGAGAATCTGAGACACCTTAAACCCTTCCCTCACTAAATATAAGTGCCTAATACCTTCCATGTCTGATTTTGTGCATTAAAAGCAGGTTACTCAACTATAGCAAATCCACAGCTATGTTAATTTCTCTGAGGAAAAAAAAAGTCTGTTGTAGAAGATAAACCTTTTCCTACTTTTCTTTTTGCAGATCAAAGGAAAATACACTCTTATTTTTGAAAGCTGGTATGAGAGAAGGAATTATAACCATATATTGTAAACTGCATATTAAATCACAGAGTTTTGAGAAGAAAACAAACCTTCTTCACTGCTTGCATTAACATTTCTACTGTTTGTATTTGAATATTTTTGCTGATGGGTTAGAAAATACTGTGAGTTATATATAGCTGAATATCAAAGGAACAGAAATGATGGAACAAAACAAGAATTTCCAGAAAAGCTGTCAGAAAATACTGGCACTCATTATCATAGGAGCAAACATTTTATTAAAGACATAACATGTTATTAGCCTCATTTTCTTTTTAACATAGCTCTATATATTTTCAAAGTGACTTAGAATTGTGATGTGATTAATTTTCACAAAATTCTCATGGTGCTGATACATGTAAATGTTATTTTAGCAGTGATATGTTGGTACAAATTACCCTTGAATTTCCTATATACCTCTGAAGTAGAATTTTTTGGATTTTCAAATTTAAAAGCATATTCTCTCAATCAGAAACTAATAATAAATGCTTATAGGAAAGAAGTATATAAACCAAGATGCCTATTACTAGGTTTTAACAACACACCTTTTTTTAAATTATAAATTTGATAGAAATGTATTGAACCCATTGTGCTAGGTAGGAAATAAAATATTTTAAAAAGTTATTTTAAGACTTTTGCTAATAATATTGACATAGGACTCAGAAAAAAATCATTATAAGGAGAGAAAAATAATACATGTATACAGTTAAGTAAATAAAGTGAGGTTTTCCATTTAATAAATCATTTATTGGCAATGTATTGTAATTTGTGCTTTTCTTCTTTTTTTGTACAAATATAGTACTTTCTAATGAAAACTGAAAGAGTGGATGACATGGAAAAGATAAAAAAAAACTTGGTGCATACTGTAGCACAATTCTAATTATAAATAAAAGGTAATAAATGAGTTTAGTGTCCAGTGCATTTGGAGGCACAGAGTAGATGCTCAATATATATTTGTAGAAAAAAGGAAAGCACAAAGGGAGGAAGAGAAGGTTATGGTCCATGCCTGTAAGAATTGTGGTAGTTTGTGTCCAATATGCTACCATTCATTCCTACCCTCTCAGTAGACACATGCCTTTCCTTCAAGAAATGTCATCTATTTCTCCACCCTCTGGATCTGGCCTGGCATGTGACTGTTCTGGAAAAATCCAATATGGTGGAAATGACCCTAGCCAATTTCAGGCCTAACCATTGAGAGGACTGGTATTTTCTGCCTCGCTGCCTTGTAATACTTTCCCTTAGAAGCCAGTCACTATATAAGAAATGAGACTATACTAAGACCATCAAGCTGTCAGCAGCCCAAATGGAGATTAAAACACTATGTTAAGAGATGAAGGAATACCAAGGTACCCATAATGTAAGTGAAAAATTTTATATTGGATATCCAACACAGTAGAGGCTTCAGATGTCTGCAGCTCCAGGTGCTGACTACAATTGCCCATGTGATACTAAGCTAACACTACTCCCTGACCCAGTCAATCTAAAAGTCAAAGAGAAATAATAATTATTATTTTAAGCCACTAAATTATCATGGAATTTATCACTCAGTAACAGATATTTAAAATAAGAGCCCTCTTCATGTTCAAATATACCATGGCACTTTGATAAACTCTGTTCAAACTGACTCATGTATACATGTCTTTACTTTGAGGAATGTATGAAGATTAAAAAGTGGCTAAAAACTGAAATTACAGCTGGGGTGCCTGGGTGGCTCAGTTGGTTGAGCATCTTACTCTTGATTACATCTCAGGTCATGATCTCAGGGTAATGAGATAGAGAGCCACTTTGAATTCTGCACTCAGCAGGGAGCCTGCGTGAGATTCTCTCTTTCCCCACTCCCTCTGCCCCTTCCCAACTCTCCCTCTAAAATAAATAAATCTTTAAAAAACAAAACTGAAATTACAGGAACTAGCCAATAAGGCTAATGAATTTCCCCTAACCTCATTATTCAAGAAGGGAAGCCTCTTTTCAAAAGATACTGGCTCTTATTTCAAGATGGAACTTCACAGAAATAAAAAGTAGAAAAGTTTGGGCAAGCAAAGAGTACAAATAGTCTTAACTCTGCAAAAAGAGTTGTGGGGTAAGACAGCCCACCTTGAGAAAAATATATACAACATTACACATAGGTTGCTTTTGTCACTCTTAAGCATTACCTGTTTATTTTAAACTCTCTAAATTATACTTGTAAATAATGCTCAGGATGGACTTTAAATCTTAGTCTTTCTAAATATATTTTAGTCAGGTAACATTCTCAGGTACTCAGTAAGATAATCTCTAAACACCCTTCAAGGTAGATAGCAGCTCTATTTATTCTTCCAGAGTTTCTCAAATCTGCACTATTCCTTGAAAAAAAAAATTACTGGCGATTGCTTTCATATTCTCCACCATTCACAAGCCTTTGCTATCAGCCCTTGTAATTATTCCCTGTACAGTAGGAGGCACTAATTTCCTTGTGGCCCATGGGTAACACAAAAAGAATACAAAATAATGCACACCACAATAATAGCTAACCTTTATTTCATAAATATTAACATTTAAGCTATTGTTGAAAGATTCCCACAGATTATTTCAATTAACTCTCATAACTTTATGAGGTAAGTATAACTAGTATTATTTGTACTTACCTCAGTAAATGTTATAATAGGAGCACTAAATTTATAGATGAACAACTAGAAAAAAATTAGTAACTTGTCCAGAGATACAGATATTGACTATGTTAGGATTTGAACCTAAGCAATCTAACTCTAGAGTATGCTTCTTATTTTATAGACTATACTAGGTATAACAATTAATAGAAGGTCAGAGCATTGCTAAAGGCAGAAAGTCTTCAAGGAACTTAGTGGCTACTCCTGTGGGATTTTGAAACCTCCCATCAATAAGCTCTTTGCCACTTAACTATACCTAAGGGTATGCAATTCTGCAAACATATGTGGAAACTTAATCAAGTTTACAAAACAAAAAATATAAGAAATAGAAGCAAGTAAAAAGTGGGAAGAGGGAAATTATTTATATATACAAGTTTAATATGTGCATGTCAGAGGTCAAATTATGTTAAATACCACATTCAATTAAATTTAAGACATACTTCACACAATTCAACTTAACATTTGTATGAATATGGTTCTTTTATTTAAATTTTTAAATTAACATTGAGGTGTTCTTTTTTTAAGGTTTTTATTTATTTAAGAGAGAGAAAGAGAGAGAGCACGAGGGAGGGAGGGGCAGAAGGAAAGGGGGGAAGCTGGCTCCCTGCTTGGCAGGGAGCCAGGATGCAGGGCTGGATTCAGGACTCGATGTGGGGCTCTCCATGCCAGGACCCTGGGATCATGACCTGAGCCAAAGGCTAACAGCCGTGCAGGCGCCCCTAACATTGACATGTTTTTTGTTTTGAACATATAATAAGCTGTTTTGAATTTGGTGGCATATCTTAGTTTTGATGTCACAGCTTAAATTTAATAGAATATAGAACTACAGTCAGGGCTGGCTTTGTGCACAGGCAATATGTACAGTTTACATAAGATCCCGTGGGTTAAAGGGACCCACTCTTGCTTGAACACTCCTGTCACCGTCTTAAAATTCTTAATAAGTTTCAACAAAGAGCCACATATTTTCATTTTACACTGAGCATCACAACTTAAGCAGACAATTTTGACCACAGCAATATTTGGCATAATTATTGTGTGATTTAGTGACTCAGAATTTGGACTCAAATTTTGTGATTTCTGGTATATTCTACTCCTGTTCTTATCACCATTTTGCATTAACTACTTTTTGGATTCAGTGGCCTGGAAGTTATCATATACTAGAAGGAAGGTGTTTATCACATTCCAGAATCCTCACAAACCACCAGGCATCTTTGGATGAAATTGACACTCGTTAAACAGATGGAACTACTAATTTGAAAGCAAGGAACATACGGTATTTCTCACTGTCCCTCATTATAAGAGACATACCTCATTTTAGACCTAAGTGTAACTCCATCCCACACAGACCCGATGTTATCTGACATTTATTATGATAAACTATTTACATCAGAAATGCTACATTATGAAAATAAGGCTACAGAATATCTTATTTATGCTTAGACATTAATCATACATCTTTAAACCTCCTACATCATACTTTCCATGTGTTCCTCATTCTGTTTCTTTACTCCCATATTTTTCCTGACCTTTTGTCTTGGACATCTGAGAAATATAAAGTAATATGTTAAGTCCATGTTTGTGATAACATTTTGCCAAATATACATGATAACCTATAACAGAAGGGATGTCACACATTGTGAAAAGAAGCTATATTTTTAAAGTAGTGACTATAAAGCCAGCAGTCATAACCTCTGGTGAAACTCATTTAATGAGCTCTTAAAATACTGTATTTCCTAGGTTTTTTAACGGTTTATTCTGGAACAGGTATTTGCATTCTTGGAAAACAGAGTGTTTTTTATGCTAAGGTACTGACAATAATCAGCTCTGAATCCTTGATAAATTGAGTAGATCGACTGATTGATCGACTACCTACCTACTTTAAAGATATTTTTGTCTCTGTTTCATGAAGAAAAAACTGACAACAGCTTTGAAGTGGGATGTCAGAAAAGGACTTGTGTCTTCTACATCTTTTCAAAGACATCCCACTATTAAAATATTTAATGACTGAAGTAAACATCACACTAACAGTTGTAAAGAAAACAAAGAAGAAGATGGAAGTTAACTCCACATGCATCCCGAAAACAAAATCTTCTATCATTGTATTTACCCATATGTCTATTCTTACATTACCACACACTGTCTTGATGATGCAATATAACAGAAATCTTAAAATAAGACCATTCAAGCTCTTTCTTTGGCTCTCTCAAGTCCTCATGCATGTCCATATATTTTAGAATTCACTTGTCAATTTTGGAAAGGAAACCTAATTGAGTTGTGAATGTGACTGTCCAAGAACTATATAATTCTATTCGGGGGGAATTAAATTCTTAAGAATATTGAGTCCTCCAATATATGACTGTAATCCTTTCATTTACTTGGGTCTTCTGAGTTTTGTATTTCTCAATGTACATCTCTTGTACACAGTTCGTTAAATTTATGCCTAACCATTTTGTTTCTTTTCTTTTTTTTTTTTTTTGGCATTGTAAACTTCTGTTTGAATATTTTCCTTTCCCAAATGTTCACTTCTTCTATTTAATGATAAAATTAATTTTGCTATATAATCTTTTATCTTGCAACCTTGTTATTCTCAGTTTTTCTGTAGCTTCTATAGAATCAATTTATACGTAGTCATGTTATCTATGAATAAATATTCCTCTTGATTTCTTATGTCAATGATTTCTATATCTCTTAATTGGCTTATTACATTGCTCCAAATGAATGTTGAAAGAAATGGTAAGAGTAGGTATTTTTACCTTTTTCTTGAAAGTAGATTTAGACTTTTGCCATAAAGTTTAATGTTTACTGTATATTCTTTTTGTAGATGCTCTTTGTCATGGTTAAGATGTTTTTTGCAGTTAAATGCGGATGAGGATGTATTTTGAACTTTATCAAATGATTATACTCTATTTTTGAGATCATGATTTTTTTCTTCTTTACTCTATCAATGAGGTGAAGTATATATATTGATTTTCCAATATTAAACTGATTTTGCACTCAGACAGAGAGATAAAGCAAACTTGATGGAAAGTAGTATATATTTTATATATTGAATCTAACTTGCTAATTATACATAAAGGATTTTTGTATATTTATTGAGGATACTATTCTACAGTTTTTATGGCCTATGATATCTTTGTCTAGATTTATTACCAGGGTAATTTTGCCCTCAAAAAGTGAGTCAAGGGCACCTGGGTGGCTCAGTGGGTTAAAGCCTCTGCTTTCATCTCAGGTCATGATCTCAGGGTCCTGGGATCGAGCCCCACATTGGGCTCCCTGCTCAGCGGGGAGCCTGCTTCCTCCTCTCTCTCTACCTGCCTTTCTGCCTACTTGTAATCTGATCTCTCTCTCTGTGTCAAATAAATAAATAAAATCTTTAAATAAAAAAATTTAAAAAATAAACTGTTATAAAAAAGTGAGTCAAGTAGTGTTCACCCCTCAACTATTTTCTGAAAAATAATTATGTAAGATTTGTATTATCTCTTTCTTAAATGTCCAGTAGAAATCACAAGTGATACCAACAAAGTCAGGAGTTTTGTGCTGGAGTGCACTTAATTATGAATTAGGTTTTTTTCTTGTAGATATAAGGTTATTCAGATTTCTGTTTATTTTTGTGTCTGCTTTTGTGATTCAGGTTTTTCAAAGATGAGTTTCTTCTAAAATTACTGAATTGGCATAAAATTATTCATAATAATCCCAAATCACCCTTTAATGTACAATCTTTAGTAATGTCTTTCCTATTAGTTCTAACATTAATAAACTGCATCTTTTCTCTGTATTTCATATTCATTATTCCTAGAAGTTTATGATAAGTAATAAACTATTAATCATACTGAGTACCATTTGTATATGACTAGTCATCCCTTATTTTTCTGCATTCAAGATTCTGTCCTTTGTCTTTCAAAGTTTGATCATATTGTACCTGGCTTTGTATGTCCTTGTATTTATTCTATTTGGAGTTCTCTAACCTTCTGGAAATTAATGACATTTATGTCTTTCATTAAACTTGGGAGACTTTCAGCCATTGTTTCCTCAAATATTCTTTCTGTCCCTTTTCTTTTTTCCTATGGAACTCCAATAACACAAAAGCTGCTCTACTTCTGATCTCCTAGGTCCTAAGGTCCTATGTCACTTAAACCTAGGTCTAAGGTCACTTAGACCCTGTTCACTTCTCTTGATCTTTTTTTTTTTCTTTCTGGAGTTTATTCGTAGCCCTGCACAAAGGGTGCAGTAGTCACTCCAGGAGAGGGAAAGCATGCTTAAAGAAGTAGTGGAAGATGTGAAAGTGTCTCATAAATAGAAAATACCGATAAAAAATAGAAATTTTAGAGAACCAAAGCTGAACACACTCCAAGGAATAGGTATGTCAGTGACCATGCATTATAAGGAATACAGTTTCCATGTCCCCACCCCTCCAAAAAGTTGTAAAAAGTCACTGGACAACCCCCAGTGTGATAGTATTATGAGGTAGGGATACTATGAGGTAGGAATATTAGGTGGTAATTAGATCATGAGGGTATAACCCTTGTTAATGGGATTAGTGTCCTTATAAAAGAGACCACAGAGAGCTTTCTCATTCTTTCCACCACGTGAGAACACAGTAATAAGACAGCTGTCTATGAGCCAGGCACAGGGTACTCAACAAACACCAAGTTTGTCAGTACCTAGATTTTGGACTTTGCAACCTCCACAATTATAAGAAATAAATCCTCGCTGTGTATAAGCCACACAGGCTATGGTGTTCTGTCATTGTGGCCTGAACAGATTAAGAAAGGAAATTGATACCAAAAAGTGGGTGCTGCTCCTAAAATCCAAATTTTTAAAAATGTGAGAGCAAAATAAATAAATAAATAAAAAATAAAAATGTGAAAGCAGCTTCAAAACTGGGTGACAGATGGAACCCAGAAGAGTGCTGAAGTATATACTAGAAAAACAATTAAAGGTGATTCTGGTGAGATCCCAGAAAGAAACGGGAAGACTAGAGAAAGCTTCAATCTTCTCAACAATTGCCTAAGTAATCCCGAACATTATGTTCGTAGGAATATGGATGATAAAGGCCATTCTGATGAAGTCTCAGGTGGAAATGGGGAAAAGGTTATTTGACCATGGAGGAAAAGTGACACTTAATATAAAGTGTCAAAGAACTTGGGGCTTCTGGGTGGTTCAGTTGGTTAAGCGTACGAGTCTTGATTTTGGCTCAGATCACAATCTCAGGGTCATGAGATTGAGCCCTGCATGGGACTCCAAGCTGAGTATGGAGACCACTTGAGATTCTCTCCTTCTCCCTCTGCCCCTCCCTACTTGTGCTCTCTCTCAAAGAAAAAAAATGTGTCAAAGAACTTGTGTATTGTGTTTGTGCTCTAATATTTTGTGTATAACTTATGAACTACGGAATCAGCTGCAGCAATTGTTGAAGGTGTGGTGTGGTTTCTCTTGACTGCTAACTATAAAGTAGTCATCTCTTGAACAATGGAGGGGGATGGTGGTGCTGGTGGTTAGTGGCGTTGATGTCCTGTGTAGTCAAAAATCCATGTATAACTTTTGACTCCCCTCAAACTTAATAGCCTACTGTTGACTGGAAGCCTTACCAATAACAAAGAGTTGAGTAACATATATTTTGTATCTTATATGTGATGAAGTATAGTTGGAAGAAACACAAGCAGGGACAAGGGGCCCCACCCTAAGTGGAAACTACCCTTAAAAGGGTTTTATTCCCACTCTGGAAGAAACCCTCCATCCTTTACCACATGATAGATAGATGGCAAAAACCCAATTGGGTAACAGGCACATGCATGGGGGGTTAACCAGATTAAAACATCCCATCCATAAGCCCACAAAAACCCCTATACTTAGAAACTCCAGTGACAACCCTCTTGTGTCCCCTCCCTCTTCAGGAACTTTGTATTCTATCATTTAATAAACTTTCCTATTGCTCAATAAACCTTGCTTTGCTGCCCACCATTCTGGTCTACCTCTTCATTCTTCAAAGAAGCATGACCAAGAATCATGACCACCAAAGAAGAATCCTGTAACATATGTATTAAACACCATATTCTTACAATAAAGTAAGCTAAAAAAAAAAAGGAATTGTTATTAAGAAAATCATAGGGAATATAGTTTTATAATAGTGTACTGTATTTATCTAGAAAAATCCATGTATAAGTGAACTCAAGTACTTCGAAACCATGTTTTCTAAGAGTCAACTGTATAAGAACAAATAAATGATTTTAAAAAGAGAATTGTTGGGCGCCTGGGTGGCTCAGTGGGTTAAAGCCTCTGCCTTCGGCTCAGGTCATGATCTCAGGGTCCTGGGATCGAGGCCCATATCAGGCTCTCTGCTCAGCAGGGAGCCTGCTTCCCCCTCTCTCTCTCCCTGCCTCTCTGCCTACTTGTGATGTCTCTCTCTGTGTCAAATAAATAAATAAAATCTTAAAAAAAATAAAAATAAAAAGAGAATTGTTACTTGAAATGGAAGCATAATTGAAAGGTTTGGGGAGTTTCCAGTTTACCTATATTGAAAAGAATGAGAAAGCCTCTTTAGAAGAAAACACTAAGGGTGTGTCCAGACAAGGAAGGCAACTGAGAGATTACTAGAGCTTCCCCTCCTATTACAGGCCCAAAGTGCAGGAACCCTAGGGGCATAGCTGCCTCCACTTAAATTTTAAAAGACCACATCAACTTCTTTCAGCGCTGTGGGGGCTGGGCCCAAATGGAGGGCTGCCACAGGGACAGGGCCATCCAGAGCCTTTGGGGCCCAACCCAGCCAGGCAAAGCTTCAAAGGAGGGACCTCTGCTCTAGTGGGTACTAAAGGTGGAACCCTAGCTACAGTGGGTCTGAAAGACAGGACCTCTGCCTCAGTGGCCCTACAGGATAGACAACTGAGACAAAGAGGATTATTTTCTAGTCCTAAAATCTCATGGAGTTTGTCTTATAGTTTAGACTTACATAGGAACTGTTACTCCTTTCTTTCCTATTTCTTCCTTTTAGACCCAGAATGTTTATCCTATGCCTGTGATACCATAATATTTTAGAATCACATAACTTGTTTGATTTTACAGGTTCACAACTAGGGAGCAGTTTGTCTCAGGATGAATCATATTTTGAGTCTCACTTATATATGATTTAGATGATACTTAGAAGAGACCTTAGACTTAGGCTTTAAAGTTAATGCTGGACCCAGTCACATCTTTTGGGGGTATTGGGATGAAATGACTGTATTTTACATGGAAGAAAGACATGAATTTGGGGAGGCCAGGGGTGGAATGCTATGGTTTGAATGTTGTGTTCTCCCATTCAAATGTCGAAATCATAATCCCCAATATAATGATATTAGAAGGTGGGGCCTCTGTGAGGTGCTTAGATCATGAAAGCAGAACCTTCATAAATGGGGTTATGCCTTATAAAAGGTCCCTTCCACCATGTGAGGTTGCAGTGAAAAGATAGCTCTCTATGAACTAGGAGGCAGGTTCCCACCACACACTGATTCTACCAGCATCTTGATCTTGGATTTTCCAGCCTCCAGAACTGTTAAAAGTAAATCTGTTATTTATAAGCCAATCAGGCCATAGCATTTTGTTAGAGCAGCATTAATAGAAGAAGACACCCACCATTTATTTTTGAAAATTTCTATCTTTTTAAGTATATTTTTGTAGACATTAACTTGGAGACCATCTCCTTCATTAATTTTATCAATAACTATTTTAAATATTTCATTTTTCTGGGTTTTGCAACATGCTTGGTTAGTTTATCACAATCTTCCTTCAAATAATACCCTACCACTTTATATACAGGGTAAGAATATTAAAGCACACTGTTGTACCCTCAAATTTAGTGGTTACGGAGGAGAGTGAGGTTCTTATCTCACAAAGTTGAAGAATGAATCTCATGGATAAAGGAGAGTGAGTAAAGCAACAGAGTTTTATTAAGGATACAGAAAAAGCTCTGGAGCAAGAGAGGTCCCGACAGGGTTGCCAACATGGGCCTCCACTTACACTCTTTTATTTAGAACTGACCAGCTAGCTTGTGCCCTTAACATCCTTGTGATGTCTTGGTTTAAGTAAGGAGTGGTGATAACATCTTTAATGGCTTTCTTCTTCTTTGGTGTCTGATCACAATATGGCTGCCATTAAAAGACCCACCTTTGATGCCCAGGGCAGGGTGGTCTGGTTTGTTCCCTTAATTCTGGCTTTGTTATGCCTCAGCATTTTGGGGACTTCTGTGAGCCTGATTACTTAGCCTCCTACCTATCTCTCCCTACCTAGCCCTGCATGTCCCTTACTCAATGAGACCCTTCAGATGTATATCAGTGGGTCAGACACTGGGGGGATGACTGCCAACATGTACCTTGGGAAGGGGGGTAGAGATAAAGTGAGCTCCAAAGGAATTTTTATGTGTTAAGATAGACTTACAGGATCCTGGGGATCAGGCTAAGATTGCCTTTTGTCCTTAGCAAAGTGTCAACATCCATCCAGTTGACTCCCTGGGGAAATGTCATTCTGCCTGTTTCAAGGACTTGTCAATGGACTGTAAGTAGTAAGGAAATTTAATAATTTTTCTTCAGCCTTTGTTTCCCACAACAGTTACAGTACTGTTGTCACACTTTTCACTTCTGCATGAATTATAAACCACACACTACATTTTAATTATTTTACTTTAACAGCCATTTAAATTACATAATTGTAAAGAAAAGTATATTTTCATTTCTGTCACACATAATGAAGGATAGAGGGAAGAAAGGCAGGTACAGAAAAGGGGTCCCCATGCTAAAAGGAAACCACCCTTAAAAGGATTTTTCACCATCTTGGAAGGCCACCCTTCCAAAACGTGATGGGTGACAGGTGCATGGAAGGTTAATCAGATTCAAACAGCTTGCCAACAAGCCCATAAAATACTCTAGAACTGGAAATTCAGATGACAATCCTCTCAGGTCCCCTCCCTGTTGGAGAACTTTGTACTATCACTCAGTAAACTCTGCTTTGCTGCCCACCACTCTGTCTGATCTCCATTTTCATTTTTCTAAGTGGCATGACCAAGAACTGTGAGCACTAAAGGAAAAAGAATTCTATGTAACAATATTTATGATTCCAATGCTCTTTAATTAATTCTATATTCTATTTCCATCTGGTACTTCTTTTCTTCTATATTGAAGACTTTTCTTCAACCTTTCTTTCAGTGTGAGTCTCCTAACAATAATACCCTTATCTATTTTATCTTCTATTTGGTCCTCAGTTACCTACATCTTCTCTCATTTTTGAAGAATGTTTTTTCTGTTTATAAGAGTCTAGCTTTAAAGTTAATATTTTACTTTTAAAAATGTAGAGATATCATTTCATTGTCATTTCCTTCCATGACATTTTCTTCCTGTATATAACACTTTTCCCCAAACTCAAGATCTTTTCAATATTTTCTCTTTATCTCAGATTTCCAGAAATTTAATTATGATGTGCCTTGGTAGAGTTTTTATTGTTATTATTTTACTTTCCTTTTTCTTTTTTTTCTCCTCTTCGTTTCTTCCTCTCTCCCTCTATGTCTACCATTCTGTCTTAAATCTTGTGTGGGGTTCTTCTAAATCTGTAGGTATTTAGTTTACCTCAAATTAAAGGTTTTTGGCCATTTACTTTTTCAAATATTTTTTTCCTTCCCTGTTCTTCTGTCCTTTTGGTTCTCCAATTACATGCTAAAATATTACACAGTTTGAAATAGTTCAAGAGGTCAGTAAGTCTCTGCACTTTTCATTTGTGCTTCAGTTTCGATAATTTTTAATTATGTTGTGCTCATATCTACTTCATCTGCTATTAATCCTACTCAAATTTTCATATCATCTATAAGTATTTCAACTCAAGAAGTTGGCTTTTTATATTCTCAATTTCTTATCTCATTATGTTCATCTTTTTTTTCTTTGTATCCTTCAACAAACCTGCTTTAATGTCATTGCTGATTTAGGAGAGTCATCAACTTGGAAATGGGGTCCTTAGCTTCAATAAGGCTTGCTTTATGTCACTAACATATCCTAGAAGGTCACAGGCCTTCATAAAGCAATGGTAACTTGGTTAGTGAAGCAGCAGACATCTAGTGAAAACCATAGTGAACCAGAGCATATTTGGGGTGTGTGTGTATTTTCCTATTCTGCCTAATGCCACAAGTAATGATTACAAACCCCAAGAAAGTGAAAAGGCCCAATAATTATCAAGTTTACATCTCTTTGCACTTGAATAATTTTTCCTAAGTAGTTCTTGAAATCCTTTCTGTTACCTGATTCTAGTCTAGTTTCTTAAATACTTTTTCTTCTTTCAGAGTTGGCTCCCACCTCCAATCTTCAAAACTACTATTAATGCCACATTGATACATTTTGCCATTGTCTTACTATATGTGATCAGCATCTGCAGCAGTGATATTCTGAGGGATCTTAAACAAGACCCCTTCTACCAGGAGTAATTTATTCTATCTTCCTATAGAAAATATCACAATTCCATAGGTAATTTCTTACTGTGTTCCTCATAAATATTATATCAGACTGTGACAATTTCTACCAGAGGATTTGAAAACTGCCTCCTTTAAGATGGAAACCAACAACTCTGGATGTTCAAGGCTGTGTTAAATTACTTTATGACATGATATTTAAATATCTGGATAAAACAGGTATTCCCTAGCAAATATAAATTATCATAATTTTTCTCAAGAATATTTGGAACACTCAAATAGACAAATAACCAGAAAAGAAATAAGCAACTGGTCAAAGAGCTAACACTAAAAAACACTGGGAACATTATATGAAAGTAAAATGAAATTTTCTAGTAACTAAACACCAATAGGAAAAACTTAAAAAGAAAAGGTTTAAAAAAAAGAAAGAAAATGAAAGTTATCAAGAGTTCACTTAAAAAAAAAAAGAGTTCACTTAACAGTTAATCATTCCTAGTAGCTGCTGTATTCATACTATAATTGAGGCCTTTGCTAAACATTACACATGAATTAATCTAATATAATATTCAGAAGACTCTTTGAGATTAATGTTATTACTATCACGTGAGAAAACCATGGCACAGGGAAATGACTATCAGATCAAAATCATAAGTCAGTAAGTGGAGCAGAAGAATTCAAAACGAGGCAGTCTGACTCAAAGATCTTGTTCTCAATCACATTGTTACACTGAGTTTTCTGTAAGTATGGACAAAGATGTAAAAATTCTAAACAAAATGGGAAAACTACTAAAAATATTTAAGGATTGGTCAATACTATTATAAGTATTTGACAAAATTCAATACTTTTCTCTAATAAAAAACACACAAAATGCACTAAACTATTAGAGAACTCATTAGATGTAGAAATAAGCAGAGAAAAAAATTGTTCAAAACAAATTCACTGACAGATATTATATTTTTTTTTAAAGATTTTTTTTTTATTTATTCATTTGACACAGAGAGAGAGAGATTACAAGTAGGCAGAGAGGCAGGCAGAGAGGAGAGAGGAGGAAGCAGGCTCCCTGCTGAGCAGAGAGCCTGATGTGGGCCTCGATCCCAGGACCCTGGGATCATGACCTGAGCCGAAGGCAGCGGCTTTAACCCACTGAGCCACCCAGGCGCCCTATAATTTATTTTTAATTCTCCTGAAATTATTCACTAATTCATCACATTTTCAGTAAAAATTCCAAGAAAACTTATTTTTTTCTAATGCTTTACTCTATTTGTTATAAGCTAGAGAGAAGATAAAAGTCAAGTATAGATAAGGAAAAATTTCATCCTAAAGCTACACTATATACCTATATATAGTAAGATAGATTAATTCATAGTATATAACATTGGTTGTGAATTTCACAAGTAACCAATGTAAAAGCCTATGGTCAGAAAATTTTTCACTAAAATATAATATTTTCAATGGATGTGGTGCATAAACAATGAATCATGGATCACTGAAAAAAATAAAGTAAGAAAGATAAATAAATAAATAAGGGTAAAAAATACAGTACTTTTACTTTATGATGAAAGGAAAAATTAGGTAATAAAGTTATATTAACTTACGACAATTGCTTAATATTTCTAAACGCATTTACTAAATGTATTAGGTAGTATCTTAGTCTGTTTGGGCTGCAATAACAAAATACCATAGACTGGGCGTCCTATAAACAACAGAAACTTTCTCAAATTCTGGAGGAAAGATCAAGATACCAACAGAATCAGTGTCTGGTAAGACCTGCTTCCTTGTTCATAAACAATAATCTTCTCACTGTGTACTCACCTGGACTAAAGGGTAAGAAAGCTTTCTGGAATCTCTGTTATAAGAGTACTACTAATCTATCTGTGGGGGCTCTGCTCTTACAACCTAATCACCTTCAAATTATTCTACCTCCTAATACCATCACATGGGGGTAAAAATTTAAACATATAAATTTTGGGGAGACACAAACATTCAGCCCATAATAGAATACATGATTAAAAGATAAATCAGTATGAGAAAGGCTTTTCTTGGTGATATTCAAAACCCAGCCTTCATCTAGGGAAAGACCAATAAACTGACAATTCACCAACATGGATGGACTCTGAGAGAAGTATGCTAAATGAGGTAAGTCAGACAAAGAAGACAAATATTGTACAATATCACTTATACTTGGAAACTAAAAAAGCTGAACTCATAAAAATAGAACAGAATGGTGGTTAGCATGGACTGAGACTGGGGTAACTAGGGAGATATTGTTTAAGGTTACAAACTTGAAACTAGTAGATAAATAAGTCCTGGAGATCTAATGCAGTGTAATGATTATAAACAACAATACCATAAAACAAACATAAAAGTTTCTGAGAATAGACCTTAATGTTCCTACCACAAAAAAAGAAATGATAATTATTTTTAATTAATTTGTTTATTAAATGCCAGAATAATTAACATACAGTGTCATTTTTGTCTCAGGTGTATAATACAGTGATTTAACAATTCTATTCTTTACTAAGTGCTCATAATTGTACTCTTAATCCCCTTCACCTATTTTACCCAACCTCCAACCCCCCTCCCATCTCGTAACCATCAGTTCTTCTCTATAGTTAAAGGTCTGGTTTTCTGTTTGTCTCTCTTTTTTTTTTCTTAGTCCCTTTGTTTTGTTTCTTAAATTCCATATTTGAGTGAAATCATATTGTATTTGTCTTTCTCTGAAAGACTTACTTTACTTAACGAAATACCCTCCAGCTCCATCCTTATTGTTACAAATGGCAAAGATATCATTAATTTTTATGGCTGAGTAATATTCCATTGTATGTTTATATACACACATATGGGGTAAAATGTGCGTGTGTGTGTGTGTGTGTGTGTGTGTGTGTGTGTGTGTATCCCTTCTTTATCTATTCATCTATCTATGGACACTTGGGTTGCTTCCATATTTTGGTTACTGCAAATAAAACTGCAGTAAACATACAGAGGCATATATATTCCTGAATTAGTGTTTTTGTATTATCTGGGTAAATACCCAGTAGTGGAATTACTGGGTCACATGGTAATTTTATTTTTAATTTTTTCAGAAATCTCCATATTGTTTTCCACAGTGGCTAGATTAGTTTGCATTCCCACCAACAGTGCACGAGGGTACCCTTTTCTCTACATGCTTGGCAATACTTGTTTCTTGTGTTTTTGAGTTTAGCCATTCTGACAAGTGTGAGGTGATAGCTCACTGTGGCTTAGATTTGCAATTCCCTGGTGATTAATGATGATGAACATCTATTCATGTCTATGTTGGCCATCTATATGTCTTCGTGAAGAAGACATATAGACATATTCATATTTTGAATAGACATATTATGAATAGACATATTCATATTTTCTGCTCATTTTTAATTGGATTATTTGGGGTTTTATGGTGTTGAGTTGTATAACTTCTTTATATGTTTTAGATACTAACCCATTATTGGATACAATATGTCAAATATCTTTTCCCATTAAGTAGGTTATCTTTTTGTTTTGTTGATTGTTTCCTTTGCTGTGTAGAACTGTTTTATTTTGACATAGTTCAAACAGCTTACTTTTGCTTTTGTTTCCCTTGCCTCAGGAGACATATCTAGAAAAATGCTGCTATAGTTGATGTTACAAAAATAACTGCCTGTCCTCCCTTCTGGGATTTTTATGGTTTCACACATAGGTCCTTAATCCACTTTGAGTTTATTTTTGCTTACGGTACAAGAAAGTGGCCCAATTTCATTCTTTTGGATGTAGTTGTCCAGTTTTCCCAATAATATTTGTTGAAGAGACTTTTTCCCATTGCATAGTTTTGCCTCCTCTGTCATAGATTGATCATGTATCACAGGTTTATTTCTGGTGTGTTGATTTTGTTCCACTGATCTATGTGTATATTTTTATGCCAGTATCATACTGTTCTGATTACTATAGCTTTGTAGTATATCTTGAAATCTGGGACTGTGATACCTCCAGTTTTGTTCTTTTTCAAGATTGCTTTGGTTATTCAGGGTCTTCTGTTGTTCTACACAAATTTTCAGATTATTTGTTCTACTTCTATGAAAAATGCTGTTGGTATTTTGATAGAAATTGCATTAAATCTGTAGATTGCTTTGGGTACTATATGGAAATTTTAAAAATATTTGTTCTTCCAATCCATGAGCAAGGACTATCTTTCCAATTATTTGTGTCATCTTCAATTTCTTTCATCAGTGTTTTATAGTTTTCAGATTATAGGTCTTTCATGTCCTTGGTTAACATTATTCCTAGGTATTTTTCCTTTTGGTGCAATTGTAAATGGGTCTGTTTTCTTAATTTCTCTTTCTGCTGCTTCATTATTAGTGTACAAGAATGCAATAGACAGGGTACCTGGGTGGCTCAGTCAGTTAAGTGTCTGCCTTCGGCTTGGGTTGTGATATAGGTTCCTGGGATTGAGACCTGCATCAGGCTCCCTGCTCAGTGGGGAGTCTGCTTCTCCCTCTCTCTCTCTGAAACCCCTCCCCCTGCTCGTGCTCTAATAAAATATTTTTTTAAAAATTAAAAAGGCAAGACTTGTGGTGACTTCCGAATAAATTGGTTTTATATCCTATGACATTACTGAATTCATTTATCAGTTCTAGTTTTTTGGTAGCTACGTCTACCAAAAACTAGTTTTTTGGTAAAGACACTACGTCTTCAGAGTTTTATGTGTATAGTATCATGTCTTTGGCAAATAGTGAAAATTTTGTTTTTTCTGCACCAATTTGAATGCCTTATTTCTTTTTCTGATCTGACTGCTGTGGCTAAGAATTCCACATTTAAAAACCACATTTTTAAAATGTGGTTATAGAGGACATCCTTATCTTGCTTCTGACTTTAGGGAAAAAGTTTTCAGTTTTTCACCAGTGAGTACAATGTTATATGTGGGTTTTTCATATATGGCCTTTATTATGTTGAGGCACATTCACTCTAAACCTACTTCTGTTGAGGGTTTTTACAGTGAATGGATTTTGTACTTTGTTACATGCTTTTTCAGCATCTATTGAAATGATCGTATGGTTTTTATCCTTTTTTTGTTGATGTGATGTGTCATGTTGATTAATTTGTGAATACTAAACTACCCGTGGGTCTCTGGATAAATCTCACTTGATTGTGGTGAATTTTTTTTAATGTACTGTTGGATTCAGTTCAATAATTTTTTTCCTAATATTTTTTGAGAATATTTGAATCTATGTTCATCAGAGATATTGGCCTATATTCTCTTTTTTTGTGTTATATCTTTATCTGGTTTGGGTATCAAGGTAATGCTGGCCTCCTAGAATAAACTTAGAATCTTTCTTTCCTCTTTTATTTTTTAGAATAGCTTGAGAAGAATAGGCAATCAATGCCTGGTAAATTTAAATGTCTGGTAAAATTCACCTGTGAAGCTGTCTGATCCTGGATTTTTGCTTTTTGGGAATTTGTTGATTATTAATTCAACTTTGTTACTGGTAATTGGTTTGTCCAAATTTTCTATTTCTTCCTTATTTAGTTTTGGGAAGTTATATGTTTCTCAGAATGCATCCCATTTCTTCTAAGTTGTCCAATTTCTTGGTATATAATTTTTCCTAATATTTTCATAATCCCTTGTATTTCTGAGGTGTCCATTGTTATTTCTCCTCTTTCATTTCTGATTTTATTTATTTGAATCCTCTCTCTCTCTCTCTCTTTTTGTGAGTCTGGCTAAAGGTTTATCAATTTTGATCATCTTTTCAAAAAAATAGTTCCTTGTTTCATTGATCTATTCTAGTGCAGTTTTTTTGTTCTGTTTTGCTTTGTTTTCAGTTTCTCTGGCATTTATTTCCCCTTTAATCATTATTATTTCCTTCCTTCTACTCTTTTTGGATTGTGTTTGTTCTTTTTTTAGCTCCTTTAGGTGTAAGTTTAGATTGTTTATTGGGGATTTTTCTTTCTTCTTGATGTAGGCCTATATTAGTATAAACTTCCCTCTTACAACAGCTTTTGGTGAATTCCAAAGGTTTTGGGCCATTATTTTTTCTCTTCTTTTGTCTCCATGTTTTTTTTTTTTTTTTTTTTTTAAATTTCCTCTTTGATCTCTTGGTAGACCCATTCATTGGGGGAGCCTGGGTGGCTCAGTGGGTTAAAGCCTCTGCCTTCGGCTCAGGTCATGATCTCAGGGCCCTGGGATTGAGTCCTACATATTAGGCTCTCTGCTCAGCAGGGAGCCTGCTTCCTCCTCTCTCTCTGCTTGCCTCTCTGCCTACTTGTGATCTCTCTCTCTGTGTCAAATACATAAATAAAATCTTTTAAAAAAAGACCCATTTATTGTTTAGCAACATGTTTTTTAACCTCCATATATTTGAGTTCTTTCCAGATGCTTTCTTGTTGTTGATGCCTAGTTTCATAGCATTGCAGTCAGAAAAGCTACATGGTATGACTTAGGTCTTTTAAAATTTGTTAAGGCCTGATCTGTGACCTAATATGTGATCTATTCTGGAAAATGTCCATGTGCACTTGAAAGAATGTATATTCTGTTTTAGGATGGAATGTTCTGAGTATATCTGTTGGATCAATTTGGTCCAATATGTTATTCAAAGACACCGTTTCCTTACCGATTTTCAGTTTGAATGATTTAGCCATTGATGGAAGTGGGGTGTTAAAACCCCTACTCTTATTGTATTCCTATTAATAACTTCCTTTTTAGGTGCTTTTGTATTTGGGTGCTGCCATGTTGGATACATAAATATTTACAACTATTATATCTTCTTGTTGGGTTGTTCTTGTTATGATTATGCAGTGTCCTGTTTTGTCTCTTTTTACAGTCTTTGTTTTAAAATCTATTCTATTCCATAAACGTATTGCTATCCCAGCTTTCTTTTCACTTTCTTGCATAATAAATGCTTCCATCCTTTCACTTTCAATCTGCACGTGTTTTTAGGTCCGAAATGAGTCTCTTGTATCAGCATATAGCTGGGTCTCACTTTTTTTTCCATTTAACCACCCTATGTCTTTTGTTTGGAATGCTTAGTCCATTTACATTCAAAGTAATGTATTGTAATTATTCATAGGTATGTTCTTAAGGACTTTTTAAAAATTTTTTTATGATTGTTTTTGTAGTTCTCTGTTCCTTTTTCTCTTTCTTCTTTAATGGTTTGCTGGCTTTCTTTACTGATATACTTGGATTCTTTTTTTTTTTCAGTTTTTGTTTACTTATTTTTTTTTTAAATTTCTGATTACCATTAGGTTTACATACAACATCTTGTGCATATAACAGTCTATATTCAGCTGATGGTCATTTAAGTTTGAACCCATTCTAAAAGCACTAAACTTTTACTCCCTTCCCCACTACATTTTAGGTATATAGTGTCACACATTACATCATTTATTTTGTGAATCCTTTAAGTGATTATTATGGATATATGTAATTTTACTGCTTTTGTGCTTTCTATTTCCTTATTTCTAGTTATCATCTTTCCATTCTACTCAAAAAGTTTCCTTTAAGATTTCTTGAGGATTGGATTAGTGGTCACGAATTCCTTTAACTTGTTTGTCTGGGAAACTATTTCTCCTCCTATTCTGAACAGTAGACTTGCTGATAGATTATTCTTGGTTGTAGGTTCCACTCCCTGCCCTCTGGCCCAGCATTTCTTTTTTCTCTTTCTCTTCCTTCTGGGATCCCCATAATGTGAATATTGCTATGGTTGGTGGTGTCACTGAGTTCCCTTAATCTATTCTCATTGTTTATTAATCACTTTTCTTTCTCTTGTTCAGTTTGTTTTCCATTACTCTGTCCTCCAGGTTGCTGATCCATTCTTCTGTTTCTCTAGTCTACTATTTATTCCCTCTATAGTATTTTTTAATTTCAGTTATTAAATTCTTAATCTCTGATCAGTTCTTTCTTATGTTTTCTATCTCTTTATTGAGGGTAGCACAGATCTTCCACTCTTTTCCCAAAGACAGTAGCTTTATGACAATTACTTTAAATTCTCAATCAGACATATTACTTATCTCCATTTTGTTTAGCTCCCCTGCTGTGATTTTTGTCATGTTCTTTCATATGGGACACATTCCTCTGTCTCCTCATTTTGTCTAACTCTCTGCATCTGTTTCTATGTTAGGAAAGTCAACTGTCTTCTGCTCTCTTAAGTAGTGGCTTTATGAAGAGGTCCTGTGGTGCCATATAGTTTAGTATCCCCTCTTCACCAGAACCTGGCACTTTAGGGATATTGCATGCAACAGGCTACTGTGGCTGACCTGTGTTTGCCTTTAATCCAGTTGCCTGTAATGGCTGTCTTTGCCTGTTGTGGACATGGTTTGGTCCCTGTGTTGTTAATGAGCTAGCCTGGGGCCCCCTTGGGATTTAGGTTGGTCAGACCAAGCATTTTCCACAGCTGTGGTCTCAAAGAACTGCAGCACACTCCCCCTGTGTTGTCCTCTGGGAGGCTTTTGTTGGTAGGCAAGGCCTGTAGGCAGATTAGATGTCTGCCCCAGCCTACTACTGGGGCTCCAGTCTAATTGGTGTGTGTAGTTATCTTCCCCTCTACTTGGGGCAGGACTGATTTGTCAGCACCTGTCAGGGCTGCTTCCACGAAGCCATGCTTATGGTGCTGCTCTGAATTAACTCCTGCAGAGGCTGGGTAGGAGCCAGAATCCACAGAAGACCACAGAAAAGCATGGGTATGGGGCATGTGGTGTTAGCAAGGTTAGCACAGGTCTGCTGTGGGAGGAGACCATACACTGATTTGGATAGCTGCTGAGGTTGGGATGGAGGGGGTTATCCCACAGAAGAGCATGGAAGCAGCATTCACTGCTAGCAAGCTAGGTGGAGAATATTCACGCTGTGCTTGTTCCCACAGGTATCCATAAATCTAGGCTGGGGAATGGGGGAGGGAAATAGTACCTGCAGGTTTTTTCATTCTTGGAAAAGTCTTCCAAAGATCTTTGCCCCTCCAGCACAGGCTTTGAGATTAGTAAACAAATCTCCTTCCCATATATCCCAGGCATTTTTCAAACTGCTCTTCTATGCTATATCTTCACAGGTCTATTTTTTGTGCTGTCTCTTTAAGGGCAGAGACTTAGTTTCTCTTTTGCCCTCAGGCTCTCCTAGTGCTGACCCACTGATTTTTATAGTTTAATGTGTTAAGCTCCATTGACTGTAAGAACTCAAGAAGTTAAGCCCCTCTGGTTTTCAAAGCCAAATATTATAGGGATTCATCTCAGTGTGGGTCCCCCATGCCTGGGGTGCCTGGTAGAGTCTGCTCCTCTCTGTTCTCCATGCTACTGGCCCTCACTTCCCAGCCCCATGACTCAGCTTGGTTCCTGACCTTGTGTCTGCCCTTCCTAACATTTTTGATGTGACCTCTTCTCTACATTTAGCTGTGGAGAGCTTATTCTGCCAGTCTTCAGGTTCTTTTTGGATTATAGTGGGTTTATAGTGATATGGGTGTTAACTAGTTGTATCCCTAGGATGAGGTGAGATCAGGATCCTCCTATTCTACCATCTTCCCAGAATCAAGCTTGCTTGCTTTTGATAATTATTGACTTGGTAGAGGTGTTAGCTAATACTACCATAGGTGTTAACTATATTACAACATAAGAATGTATCAAATTGACACACTGTATACCTTGAACTTACACAATGCTATACGTCAATTATATCTCAACAAAAAAGGAAAGAAAGAAGAAAGAAGGAAAGAAAGAAAGAAGAAAAGAAAGAAAAAAAGAATAAGAGAAGAGAAGAAAAGAAAAAAGGAAAGAATAGAAAAAAGAAAAGGAAAGGAGGAGGAAAGAAGGGTGAGCACAAGGAGAAGAAATTATTATGTGCTCTTAAGACAATAATTCCATTAATTAAAAAAATTAACCATGAAACATAAAACTACTGACCCATAAAAGCAGATGACAACAAATTATTATCCATAATTATTCTCCATAATAATAACAGAATCCCTTACCTAAATAAACCATAAAAAAAACTTTTTAGAAAAATGTTTAATAATCAAATCCCAAAGAAAAAAAGACATAGATGGCCAATATATAGTGAATAAAAAATAGAGATGTACAAAGGAAAACAAAATTGAGTTATAGATTGCCTGTCAGATTAGAAATGTTTTATAGGACAACATTCTATGTCATGTGACAGAATTTCTGGGAAATAGGTTTTCTCAGACATCTACTGCTGAGTTGAAAGTAATGAAGCATGTTCAAAACCTTTAAGTGAATAATCATTATTGTAGGAATCTAGCAAAGACAAACCAATACAACAACAATATATATTTGTGCCTAAACTCATAATAATGATCCAAAGAGCATTTTTTTTTGTAATAGAAAAAAAAAAGCAGGATACATAACAACACAATAATAATGTCAGATTAATGACATAGTCTTTAAAATATGAATTAAAACATGGACCTCTAGTTAGTCATTAATAAAAGGTAGACATCTGCATATTGACTATGTTACTAATTATAACGTATTTATCATGCTTTAAATTATACACACACATAGACTTTCTTACAAAGCTGCTGCTTCTTTTTTTGCCAGTACAATTTAAATAGGAAGAAAGGTGAATGTCTTTCCTCCTTTACTTGTCTCCTTTTCACTATATGGCTCTCTTTGATCTATCATTTTTCTACCTTGAATCCTTTCTTACTTCTCTGGCTTATATAACCCAGTTTTCCGTTTGATTTCTTTCATGTAGTAATCCCTTGCCTTTCTCTCCTTTCTCATTTTTTTTTATCTTTGTTATCCTTTTCTATCTTTAAGAGAACCCTCCTATGTGTTTTTCTCCATTTTACTTTTCTAACATTTGGAGGCTTCTTCAGCTTGAAAATGACATCATGTTTGCCTATTTTGCTTTCATTTTAATTTTGTGTCTTTCAAATTCTCAAATTTTTCATTTTAATTTTTTTAAAATGTATTTTTTAATAGCAGAGATTTGAAGTAGGGAGAATAATAGCAAACATCTTATAGCATTTTCTATGTGTCAGGAACTTCAAGGTATTTTATACACCAATTTAGCTCAACAGTATGAGGGAATTTCTATTATTAGATCCATTTTAAGGAGGTGAAAATTCCAGCACAGAAATGTTATGTTACTTCCCCAATGTCATAATGGTAGGAACTGATTCAATTAGATTCAAATTGTGTAATTTAACTCCACAGTTTGTGCCCTAATCATTCTGTTATACCGCTTTTTTACAAAACCCTAAACTAGAAAAGGAATATTCATTTTTCCTATTTCTCAGTAATAATTGAAACTAAATGAAATAACCACACCCCAAAACATTTCACTGAAAGAAGCTGGACGTTTAAATAGAGTCTTCTACAATAAGGAGCCCATTATTTGTCATATATAAGAAATATTTTATGCTGTATTTATAGGATAAATTGTTTTCTGTAAGTTTCAGTAAGAATATACAATACTGTAGTTTAACAAATAATAACTTATTTTTTCTAATTAAACTCAGTTATCTAAAATATTTTTAAATGTTTTTTGGAAAAGTCACATTTAAAAATATTTATTAAACCAGATATATATTCTTTGCTAAGTGAGAGAAAAAGTGATTCAAAAGGAACTGAACTGACCAATCAAGTAGGCAAGATTCAAGGGAAAAGTTAATGAAAACCATCTATCAATAATTTAGATGGATTGGGGCGCCTGGGTAGCTAAGTGGGTTAAAGCCTCTACCTTTGGCTCAGGTCATGATCTCAGGGTCCTGGGATGGAGCCCCACATCAGGCACCCTGCTCAGCGGGGAGCCTGCTTCCTCCTCCCTCTCTGCCTGCCTCTCTGCCTACTTGTAATCTCTCTCTGTGTGTCAAATAAGTAAATAAATAAATAAAAATCTTTTAAAAAATTAAAATTAAAAAAAATAAATAAATAATTTAGATGGATAGACAAAAATATGAAACAGGGTACTTGTTAATTTGTTGTAAGAAAATTATTCAACATTGTAACCAAATGTAAATAATAAATTATTGAGCTGATAACTTCACAAATAAAAAGACAGACTACCAGCTATAGAGCTATAAACATGATATACCTCACGGGGGAAATTGATTCTCCTTTATGAGCATGTTTCCTTCCGGGGGAATGTATGCACTGTGCTAGCCTCCTAAATTAGGGAACGATGCATAGTCTTAGATATTACCATTTGAGGTGCCCTTGGATAGTACTTATATATTTCTATTTCAGTTAATTCCTTTGGCTTCTCAGTTCCATCCATGACAATGTTCACTTGGTTACCTTTATTCTATGCAATGTTAAATACTAAGATAGTATGTATTTTATGTTTGACCTGATGAGAGGTGATGGATATTAGAGATGAATTAGGTGTGAGACATGAAACAGAATCCTCAAAGGCCTTTATTTATGGCTTTCCAAAATGCCACAAGAATATTGAATTTAAAATAAAGAAAAGCCACTCCTATTATCTGTGTTCCTAAAATCCATACATGTATGGGAAAGAATAGATAGTTCTTAGGAAGATAATTATTAGGGATTATTAGGAATTATGAGCCAAGATAATTATTAAGAAGAAACATGTGCGAGATTTAAATTAGTGAAAGGAGTATCATTTAAGTTCGACACTAGACAGAAAAATAGACTCACTAAATGCTACATGAGAGTGAACATGAGGAATATTTTTGAAGAGAATTTAAAATGAAGAAAATATTGGCCAAATGGTACTTGAAAGGAAGGGGTATTAAGAAAGATTAGGACCATATTCTTAGTAGCACAGCTTTTAAATGTCTTTTTACATAATTGCCTTTTTGTGTCTCAGTAAGTACAAGAGTAGCACTTTATTATTTTTACCTGACTTAATCACTGGGTTTTCAGAAGCTTTCTCCTAGCAATCCAATTGTCTCCTCATTAGATTTAGTTCATTTGTGTTTCATTGTTTGGAACATAGTAAAGGTAGTTGTGGCCTCAATAGCTTCTACCCATATTTGTAAGCTCTGTCAGCAATTCCCCTTGTTTCACTGGCAGTTAGCGAACATACTTATTTGGGCCTGCTTGGAAAAGAGCTTGTGTATTTTCAAAAATTACTTACCCAGGTGATATCAATCTAAATGTATATATATTTTTTTATTGTTCATGGAAAGTGTAAATATTCTTAAAAAGAGCTAAACTACTGACAACATTACTGACCATGAATTTTCATTCAGGAAAATAGTTAGTTTATCTTGACTTCAAAATCTCATCCCCTGACTAAACTATTATGAATCATGTCACAAAATGTCCTTGCCTCTTAATATCTTTAATAAATTTTAATTCACATAATAAATTTAATATAAATAACAATCATTCTACTTAAGCTATGTATTTGTCAGTGTCACTTCAGTTATCTATTTGACAATATTGACTGATTTAATTAATTGACTAATTAAATGTCCAATCTTGCTGCACAATGTATTTGAAGCTGCATATAGCCTATATTACGGTCATAAAATTCCGTTATTGAAAAAGGCTTATAGATCATCTTACTTCATGTCTCATTTATAAAAATAAGAAATCATTGGCCCAGAGTTATTAAACTAATTTTTTCAGGCTTAATTAATAGTAGAATGTGAACTGGAACCTGGTTTGTTTAACTTACACTTTGGTGTCCTTTCAAAATCCTGAATAAAAAAAAAAGGTTTAATTTTATATGTTTGACACTCCATACATATTTGTGAAAAGGAAGACTTTAATAAGTATTTCTGGAAAATGAATATGTTGATGACACCTAGTAATTTTTTTATGTAATCTGAGGTGACAGAGTCATAAAAATATTTTAACTCATTGTCTGGGCTTGCTACAATTGTGTCCTTGAAGGGTGTCCTATGTTTATTTTAATATATAGAAGGTATGAATCTCTGGCCTTAAAATTAAGTGTGTAAAATATTTAACTTTTTATTTTCATATTTCTGAACTTATTTTTCACCTCGGTGTTTATTTCAATTATTCTAGGAAGTTAACATTATTCAATTTAGAATAAATGTCCACCAATTAACTTAATTCAGGGTTTCCCCTAGTTTTTAAAGTTGCTATTAAGTTCTGGGGAGGATTACACATAGCCAAGATGCTGGGGAGAAAACCCAGAGTTCTTTACAATTCACTGTTCATGATGGCATGTTTGATAGCATTTGCTGTTACAGTTCATTTCTGCTGGTTTCTTTTGGGCATCTAGCCATCCTGGCATCTATGGCCTCATTGGCAATTGCTAGTGTGCAGCACATATAGTCCTAAAGCCTGTGAGGACTTCCAAAATCTGTTTCAGGCCTCTCTTACAAATGATACTGCATATCCATTTTTATATGACTACTTTATCACTAGATTGTTCAGGGAAACACAGGGAATTTACTTGTTTGCTTTACTGAGTATTTTTTCTTCAGATTTTAATTATTTATTTGAGAGGGATAGCATGTGTGAGAGAGTACAACCAGGAGGAGCAGCAGAGGGAGAGAAGCAGGTTCCCCTCTGAGCAGGGAGCCTGGGACCATGACCAGAGCCAAAGGCAGATGCTTAACCTACTGAGCCACCTAGGCAGCCCTGCTTTATTGAGTTTTAGAACCCATGAAAAAAAACAAATTCTTTAAGATACTTTATCTTCCCATTTTTTTCATTATACCACCTATCCACAATCTACCAGTTATCCTGGAAATTACTAGAATAAAGAGCTCAGTGTCAAGATTTCCTCTAAGTAAGTTTAGCTCACTCAACATCTCTGGCTTTCCTTTTCTGTCCTGGCCTCTGGATACCTCAAACCTCAAAAGGCAAATCTGTGATGCCCAAAATACTCTCATGCTCAATTACTATCCCTGAAAATTCATTACAGAAAAGAAAATGTTTTGAGTATCCTTCCTACATTTTATAGTTCTATTAAAGTATTATTTATAAACCATAAAATTACCCATTGTAAGTATGCAATTCAATGGCATTTAGTAAATTTTTGGATTTGAACAATAAATACCACAATCCCAAATTAGAACATTTCTGTCACTCCAGTGGATCTGGGTATGGGTTTTGGTGCACACTTAAAGTTCAAGCAGTTTTCAAGTCGTTCCTAGTTTTTAATTTCTGCATGGTTCTCTTACATCTCCACCACATATTTATTCACCTTCTCAGAAAGCCAGAGATGTACGAAGAGTATCCCATAGTGCTACATGGATTTTTCATTTCTGAGATCTCACTGTTAAATTTCCCTATCAGAATTACAACCTAAGGCTAGATGAATCACTTATCATCCATGTTCATCAGTTACTGAGATTGCTATTTTTACTAATTAGGCTGGTATTTTCTCATCTCCAATCCAAATCAAGCAAACTCTACCCAGCAGTAAGGCTGATGGATTTTCTAGCTTGTCCCATTAAACTCTTGGGGTAAGGAAGAATTTAGGCAAGAATGGCTGCCACAGGCTCTCACTGTTCAATTAGTTTAGTAGACTTTCAAGAATAATAGGTATCAATTCTTATAAATTGTTGATCAATTTCCAGGGCCCTGGGATTGTTGTAAATGACTATTTTCTCCAATTTTAGAGTTGATTTTTGGGGAGAGGTTTTGTTGAGCTCCTCACTTTGACAGACTGGAAGTCCCAACTATGAAAATCTCTTTGAAATCTGAACTCTAAAGGCAGACCCTTTCTTCTAATTATTTCCTTAGCCATAATCTAGGACATCCTAAGTGTTGACTGGGTCAGGCAGAAACACTGAGGTTGGGGGCAGAGTTCTACAATTTAAAGAAATAAGAGATTTAAAAAAAACCACATCTGAACTATCTGACGCTTCCTCTCATGGTATAGAAATCCTTTTTCCTTAGATTCTGTTCTATAAGAAGTTTTACATTCAGCACCAGTGCATCTTGGTAGCCAGATCCTGACCAGAAATGGTTGCCTTTCCCACTAGATAGTGATTTGAACCTTTCTATAAAACACCATCACATACTTGCCCCTGTCAGCGCACCCAATACACAGAAACTCTCAGTAAACAGAAATCAAGAGGGAAAAAGTTATTTTTGATTTGGTAGAAAATATTAGATAGGGAAGATAGAGGGAAAGGTAATTCTGAATTAATTTAAGTGAGAACTGGTTAAAAATCTTTAAAAAATACTTGGCCTTACTGTCATTTCTGCATATAACCCTTTTGTAAAATAAACCTGAAAAGTATAAAAATACATTTTAACGAAAATGAAAATTAAAGGAAAAGCAGTAATACATTTACTACAAGTGAACTCATGAATTAAACATCATTCAAATTTATTCTTCAGTTTCATAGTTCAATGAATCTGAACTTTCAGAAAGAATTTCAGAGAAATATTTTTGATGGAAATATTCACAATAAAATGAGCTTTTCTTAATGGTCCATCAGGATATAAATGAGAATGGTGACAGTTTTGTAGCTTTGTTTCATAAAGACATTTAATTTTTATATTGTTACTAAATATTTTTAAGAACAGGTGATCTATTGTCCTATTTTAGACTCTAAGCTATCTAATCTCCTAAAATTGTCTGATCTCACAGTACACTGAAACAATATCTTTCAGAGTCTAAATAGGAAATGATGCAGGTTTAGAAAATCCTACTGCTAGGCAAGAAAGCTGTAGTGCTTTACAAAATCTCTTAAAGACTACCAGGGCAAAGTCACACAGCATCAATGGGTTGACAGAAATCTTTATCTCATTTTTTGGGGGGTAGTTTTAGATTACGAACTTCTATCAAAAGGCCCATGCTGTTTTAAATTATAGCTCATAGTAAGAAGAAAAAAAAAAACTACACACCTTGATTTCTCTTTCAGTTTACCATTTATATAAGAAAATTCAATGGTCTCTTATATACTTGGTTGCAGAGTACACCGTAAATTTCTGAATATTTTGCTAGCTTGTTTCATTAAATTGTTTTCCTCACATTTTGACTTTTTAAATATTTAAGTAGATAGCATTGCATATAAGGAATAGGGAAATTTGTTCTTAGATGTTATAGATTAGGAAAATTGTTTCATGCACATATTTAATTCAAAGAACAATTTTGGTCCATTCAAAACTATTAGATGTTTTGCTCTGACATTTAGTTAAATAGAATAAATGAATCTCTTTCCAAGTGAAAAGTAACTTTCTTTGGCTTTTAAAAGTATCTAAACAAAATTTGCAGAAACTATATTTTCTAAAATACACAGAAATGGCTTCACTGTTTTGTGTCTAATAAGTATCAGAAGCACGTTGACATTTGTGTTACAACACTAATAACTTTCTTTAAAGTGTCATTGTGCCTTGGTCTTAAAAGGCCATAAATGTTTACCTGCCACTGAACAGAATTGTTCAATATATATATATTATAAACACACACACAGTCCAAAGTAAATGGTCCATTAATTTTGCATTGTTTCCACTAGTAGCAGACTTGCATATGCATAGGATTATTAGGCTTTATTTCTGTTAGATGGGAGAGTATTTAAATCTTGGTAGGTATTGTGTAGTATAGCAGTTTCAGTCATGGGGAAACATCTAAAAACCGCAGATGAAGAAGAAACTGGTTTCAACTTGCCTATGGTGGGACTCAGACATTAGTATTTTTAAATAAAGTCTCTCAGTGATTTTAATGTTAAGCCAAGTTAGAAACCACATTGTGTGTGAAAACACAATCCTAATACCATAAATACTCAATATAGGATGTTATTTAGGGAAAATTAGCCCTTTTCTTCCTACCAACTACAAACTTTTCATCAGACAAACTTGCTTTTTTATAATGCATGGATCTTAAAGGTACCAAAACTTATAACCATTTTATCACTTAAATTTTACTCAAAGGCCAGAACATCCTAAAGAGGCAAGTTTTCCTCTTTCCCTTTCTTACATTTAACCCTGCTGCCATTGGTTCCTCTTGAATTCAGGATTTCCCAACCAAAAAAGTACCCCAAATCATTCCAAAGGAAGAAAGACTAGTAAAAAGAAAATTTCACTTATCTCATTACAAGATACAGATTTTAGCCAAAAGAAATGTACAGGCATCCATAGAGACGATGATTACATTTAATTTTACATATCCAATACGAAGGGAAAAACTACATGAGTAATTCATTAATCATTCCTGCAGGGGCGCCTGGGTGGCTCAACCCTTATGCATCTGCCTTCTGCTCAGGTCATAATCCCAGGGTCCTGGGATGGAGTGAGCTCCCATCAAGCCCCACATCAGGCTCCTGCTCAGCAGGAGGCCTGGTTCTCCCTCTCCCACTCCTCCTGCTTGTGTTCCCTCTCGCTGTGTCTCTGTCAAATAAACAAAATCTTTAAAAAATCATTCCTGTAATGAAAATGGGTTAGCAGAATCCAATGGGCCTGGGTTAAAACTAGTATGTGAAAATGTAACAATGACAGGAATTAGTAAAATGGAAATAATTGCCAGTTAATAAAATGCAAATAAGCTAAGTTTTCATGAAATTATGTACTATAAATAATGATCAGTAACTAATACCTAAAATTTGTTTATGCATATAGTAGGCATTTAATAAATATTCATGAAATGAATGAATATGAACTTAAATGTCAGTCAACAGACTATCAGTTCAGCAGTCAACAGAAATAGCAAACTGAAGCATCTATTTATTTGGAATACAGGAGCTACATTCTTACTCTAGCACCCTTTAGTGGGGAAAACACAAGAAAATACCGTAATTCCCAGCTCCTCCAAACTAGCTCACCCAGACTCTGAGGAGTATTGTGAGTATTAAGCTAAACCCAGTGATATGAATGAAAGCATTTTTGTATATTGAAAAGTACTAAGCAACTTTAAGTTATTATTAGTTTGCAAAAATATTAATGCCCTGGTAACAGTGAATTTTAGAGATATTTGTACTATCCTACACTATCAACAGAAGCTCCACCAATGAGGTCAGTTTACCTTTTCATATTTCTTTTTTAAATTTACTTTTATTTATTTTTAATTTAAATTCCATTAGCCAACATATAGTACATCAGTAGTTTTAGCTGTAGTGTACAATAATTCATCAGTTGCATATAACACCCGATGCTCATCACGTCGTGTGCACTCCTTAAAGTCCATCACCCAATTATCCCATCCCCCCATGCATCTCCCCTTCAGCAACCCTCAGTTTATTTCCCAGAGTTAAGAGTCTCTCATGGTGATTTCTTCCCATTTAGTTTTCCTTCCCTTCCCTTATGATCCCCTATGCTATTTCTTATATTCTACATATGAGTGAAACCATATAATTGTTTTTCTCTGAATGACTTATTTCACTTAGCATAATACCCTCCAGTTCCGTCCATGTCGATGTAAATACTAGGTATTCATCCTTTCTTATGGCTGAGTAATATTCCATTTTATATTTAAACCACATCTTCTTTATCCATTCTTCTGTTGAAGGACATCTTGACTCCTTCCACAATTTGGCTATTGTGAACATTGCTGCTATGAACACTGGGGTGCAGATGCCCCTTTGGATCACTACATTTGCATCTTTGGGGTAAATACCCAGTAACGCAATTGTGGGGCTGCCAATATCTTCTGATAACAAATCATCATCACTTATTGTCCATGAATGAATATAATAAAGCAAAAACAAATACATTTATCTTTAGATAAATCTGAGCCCTATTTGCTGATACATGAACATACAAATAATAAATAATGACATAAAGCATCAAGAAAGTATATAAGGCCTTATTTTTTACATATAGTATAATTAAACTCATAAAAATGACAAAAAACAACAATAAAAAATTTTCAACCACTGGGGAATTAACCCATAGTTAAAAACAAATATTAGAAAATATTTTCGACATTAATAAAAACACAGAATATCAAAGCCTGAACAAATGCAGCTAAATCTCAGGGAAATGTCTTAAACACACATACTGGGGTGGGGGGAGACTGAAAAGTAATGATTTACTTTGTATCTCAAGAAGCTAGCAACAGAGGACGGCTATAAACTCAGAAAAACAAGGGACACCTGGGGACTCAGTCTGTTAAGCATCTGCCTTAGGCGTAGGTCATGATCCCAGGACCAAACTGCACATTAGGCTCCCTGCTCAGCGGAGAGCCTGCTTCTCCCTCTCCTTCTGCTCCTTTCCCTGCTCATGGACTCACTCTCTGTTTCTCAAATAAACAAATAAAATCTTCAAAAATAAACTCAGAAAAACAAAAGAAGAAAATCACCAAAATAAGACCAGAAACCACCCCATGTCTACATGGCTTCACTGGCAAAATCTTCTGAGTATCTAAGAAAGAATAACATTAATCTTACACAAAGTCATCCAGAAACTAAGAGAAAAAACACTCTACAAATACTTTCCTGAGCCCATCATAGCCTCAATAAAAATTGACAAGAATGTCACAGGAAAAGAAAATTACAGATTCTTTCTTCAATTGCATATAAATATCCTAAACAATATATAAGCTCATTAATTCTGGCGATACATAAAATAATGAAATGCCTTGACCAAGGGGGATTTGTTATAGAAATGCAAGAAGAGTAGTTTAATATTCAAATGTTAATAAACAATATGGATCTTCATATTTACAGGAAAAAATGTGATGAGTTTAGATAGATGAAAAAAAACTAACAAAATTTAACACCTATTTTTGTATATGGGAAATCCTTCACAAATGAGAAACAGAAGCTAACTAACAAAACCATATGAAAAATAACCACAGAAACCTCATAACAAACATCATTCTTAATGGTGAAATACTGAACACTTTTCCTTAAGATGATAAATGAGAAAAGGATGTCGCTTCTATTAAACACTCTACTGGAGGTCCAACACAGTATACTAAGGGAAGAATATTCTTTTAAAATCACAGAATTGCAAATAGAATGAAATAAAATAAAATCACAAAATTGTAATAAAAGAAATAAAGAGTGCATACAAAGAAAATCCAAAAGCAAATCTATAAATATACCTGTTGGGATATTACAACATGAATATGTCCAATTCTTCAAATGGTCAGAGCTTTCAGAGCAAAAATTACTGGCTTTAAAAGAAGACTAAATGGCAAATAACCCAGAGAGATTTGGAGGTTTATCTCCCTGGAGCCATTTACTTACTTTCAAACAGTGATTGGATAAAAGACATCCCCCCCCTCCTCATCATGGATAGATTCCATAAACTCTATATACTCTATACAGATCCTGCAAATTCTATAAAGATAAATGCCCATGTTCCCTTGAAGGTTCAATCTCTCCCAATCTCTGTCTCCCTCTCCTTCTTTGCCTCCTTCTCCCATCTCCTCCTTTCCTCTTCTCTTGAGGAGAAGAAGTGTAGCTATACAAACTGCCTTATATAGGCTCCAAGATTCAGAATTCTGGAGTTCCTCTCCCATATAGCAGGCCCACCCATACATGCACAGTTTATCCAATTCTTGCGAGGTTACCTTTGGGGGAAATGTGGTATAAAAAATTGTCACTAAAATATTCTGTAAGTAAATAATTACTTACTTCTGATTCAGAAACCTCATATTTATTGCCAGGAAGAATAAGAAAGAAGGAAGGAAGGGAGGGAGGGAGGAAGGAAGGGAGGGAAAGAAAGAGGAGAGGGG
>LNAC01000127.1:2760502-2795880 GCA_002007465.1 Ailurus styani | reverse complement strand
AGGGGAGGAGAGCGGAGGGGAGGGGAGGGGAGGGGAGGGGAAGAAAGAAAAGGAAAAGAAGGAAGGAAGGGAAAGAGAGGAAAGAAGGAAGAAAGGAGGAGGGAAGGATTTTATTTGAATAAGTGAATTTAACAAGGTTATTGAATATATTATCAATATCCAAAAAACAATTGCATTTCTACATAATAATGAGTGTGATATATGGCAAAGTGATATACGGTAAAGTGAAAGTTAAGAAAATATAGCATCACAATTACTGAATGCTTATAACAAAATATATACAAGATTTCAATACTGAAGACAACAAAACAATTTTAAGAGAAATTTTGTAAGATCCAAATGAATGAAACAGGAATACAGCATGCTCATGTTCTAAAAGACTCAATATAGTACTTATCTAAACTTTTTCCAAATTAATGTATGGATTCATTGCAACCCTAGTCAAAATTCAAGTTTTGGTCAAATCTGACAAATGGATTCTTAAATTTACATGGAAATTCAGAAGGCCAAATAGTCTAGGGAACCCTGAAGAACTAGGACAAAACCATAGTACCTTTGCTACAATATATATATTAGTATATATTGTAGTAAAAATAAATAATAGATACAATATATTAAACACATATATTAAATATATACACTATATTAAATATATATAACATATTAAATATATATATTAAAAATAAAAACTGTAAGAATGCAATGTAGAACTGCAAGGATCTGAAAAATAAATGTAAAATGGAATATAGTATATAGTACAAGTGAAGAATGCAGGCTCTGGGACACAATGCCCAGCCTTTGAATTTAGATTCTATCATTTACTAATTTTGTGACATTGGACAAGTTATTAACACCTCCAGGACTTAAATTCATTTCACATAAAATAATGCTAAAAATAGTAGTTCTTCCTTAGGATGGATTAAATAAATTCAATCAGATAGAGTGTTTTGAGCAGTATTTGTAACTTATTTAGCACCCAAAAAACATTAGGTATCAATACTCAAGAGGAAATAAGCTACATGGGAAATAAAGGGAGAGGAGAAGGCTAATGTGATTGGAACACTGATCACAGGAAAGAGTGCCACAAGATAATGCAGTAGAGGAGCCAGACAAATGATAATGATTGGTCCTGCTAACCATGATGAACGTTTAGGAATTCTATATAATTATAATTGAAAACAAAAACAATGGTATGCATATGTTCTCCAGGGGCTCCTGGGTGGCTCAGTTGGTTAAGTGTCAGACCCCTCATTTCAGCTGAGGTCATGATCTCAGGATCCTGAGATGGAACCCCAAGTCGGGCTCCACGCTCAAGAAGGAGTCTGCTTAGGATTCTTTCTCTCCTTTTCCCTCTGCCCCTCCCCACTGGCACTCTTATATACTCTCTCTCTCTCTCTCTCTCTAAATGAATAAATCCTAAAAAAAAAAAATCTTTGGGCGCCTGGGTGGCTCAGTGGGTTAAAGCCGCTGCCTTCGGCTCAGGTCATGATCCCAGGGTCCTGGGATCGAGGCCCACATCGGGCTCTCTGCTCAGCAGGGAGCCTGCTTCCTCCTCTCTCCTCTCTCTCTGCCTGCCTCTCTGCCTACTTGTAATCTCTCTCTGTGTCAAATGAATAAATAAAATCTTTAAAAAAAAAATCTTTGACTTCTGCGTGGAAACAAAATGTGGTTGTGAACTGGAGAGAAGGATATCAGTTACACAGTTGTTGTGTAAGTCAATACAAAAGCAACTGGTTTAGTGTTTTTCAGTTGAAATGGTGAGAAACTGGCTTGATACAGGTTATAGTTTGGAACCAGAGCTAATAGGATTTGCTAATAGATTGGATCTGCATGATGAAAAAAAGAAAAAGAACAAGGATAGACCACGGTTTTTGATCTCAGCATCATGTGGAATGGTGGTATTGGACATCAAGATGGGAAGAAGGATCTCCTCAGCAGGAGAATAGGCAGGAGTAGGAATTTAATGCTTTAGATACACTTAATATGAATTGTGTATTTTGTACACAAGTGGGCATTTTGAAAAGATAGTTGGACACTGAAGTCTATATATAGCTCAAGGAAAAGATTAGGTATAAAGATGTGTGTGCCATGAATAGTATTTAAAATAATGGGGTGCCTGGGTGGCTCAGTCGGTTAAGTGTCTGCCTTCGGCTCAGGTCATGATCCCAGGGTCCTGGGATGAAGCCCCACATCAGGCTCCCTGCTCAGCTGAGAGCCTGCTTCTCCCTCTCCCTCTGCCTGCTGCTCCCCCTGCTTGTGCGCTCTCTCTCTCTCTGTCAAATAAATAAAATTTTTAAAAATAATAATAACAGCAATGATGATTATAAATATTTAGCTACTTATATCTTCTTCTTACCAGCCTCTGTGCCAGAAGCGTTTTATGTATTATCTCATTTATCTCTCAGAAATGACTCTAAGGCACTGGCTGTATTTAGTATCCCCTTTAAATAAGAAAATTAAACCTAGAGCTAGAGTAATTTGCACATGATCACAAATAAGAAGTAATAGAGCTATGATCTAAACAAATGACAGTCTGACTAAAAGCTTTCTTTTCCAACTATGTTACATTTTTTAACATCAAGTTACTTCCTTAAGTTAGAGAATAAAAATGTGGCTAAAAGCATATAATTGTCACTATGTTGTCTCTCATACATTTAATTTATGCTTCATCTTACAAAAGTTATAAATTTTTATTTGAATTATTTTGTATTGAGAACAATAGTTCCTCCTCATATATATTTATATTTTAATGTTAAACTGGTATTTTATAGCCTTGTATTGCAGTAACCATGATCTGTCCTTAAAGAAGAAATGTGAAATGGAACTACATCTTTTATTAAAGAGTCTAAACTAAGGAGGTAAAGCACCATCACTGAGGGAAAAAATCATTTATTATACTTACTAAAAGGCTTTTTTTTTTACATTATAGAACACTTAAGATTTTAGCCAATTGTATATTGAATATAAATTTTCTCTTGTGAATCCATCAGCTTACCTTTTTAAACAATCTTCCATCTACTCCCTTTGCAGATTCTCTTTTGTGGTCTCTTTGACACACATTTTTTTAAAATTTATTTATTTTAGAGAGAGGGGGAGAGAACACACACAAGCAGGAAGACAGGCAGAGAGAGAGAGAGAGAAAGAGAGAGAGAATCTTCCAACAGACTCCTTGCTGAGTGCGGAGCCTTACGCAGGGCTCAATCCCAGGACCCCAAGATCATGACCTGATCCAAAACCATGAGTCAGCCACTCAACCAATGGAGCCACCCAGGCGCCCCAACATACATTCTCACTATAGCTAAATGTCTCCTGAATCTGATTTTTTTTTCCTTTGCATAACCAAACTTCTCAACTGTACTTAACTAAATAGCTGAATTTACACTTTCCACCAAAAATATTGACCAACCCTTACAAGCTACTAAGTGTTTAAGGAGAAAAAAAAAAAAAAAACTTCACACAACACAGCTATGAAACTAAAGACATTTTTCTCTATCTCACTCCTTTACCCTCATCCTTTTCCCCCTGATTTCTGTTTATTTTTCCCTTTCCCTAATTGTTCAGTAAAAAAGAGTTAATCTATGTCTTGGAGGTGATAGCATGTAGCCAGGGCAAAGTATGGTGAATAGTCAGCACCTGTGCAGGGCTTCCTTTTACTGAAAGATCCCACTGGGAGCAGTGGGATATAAGCAGACATTGTGCTGCGAACCTGGAGGAATGATTGCAACCTGGCTACAAGGCTGCAGTTCTAGATCTTAAATCCTTTAGATAAATGCTGCTGTAAGGAGAAGTAGCCAGGATACAAAGCCTTGTAAACATGATGCTTTTCTTTTGAAACCTGAAGGACCCCTGAGTCTCCCAGACTTGGAAGCCCTTATCTAAGTGGGAATATTTTCAGGATATTTTCTTGTATATTTTGATGAGTCTGATATAGCCACTTCTTGGCAGTCATTATACATACTAAGCTGAATAAATGAAACATTTCCTACAGTACAAAGTGCTTAAATACAAAATATTGTGCAATTATCTTTCCATTCTGAGATATATTTTTCATTAATGAAAGATTTCATGGAATGAGTGAATATTTCTCTGAGAATAAGGGACAAACTTTCAAACAGCAAGATAAACAATATCAAAAATGGTTTCCATTTATCATATTGCAAAGCAATTACTTTTATTTCAGTTTATCTAGGAAAACAAAGTATTTAAGCTCTAGTTTTAGAATTTAACCATGCAACTCACTTGTTTAAGGCTTTTAAGCAATGCATAGGTTATTAGGTTATTTTTCAGAGAAATATTGTCCTACAGTTTGTTAAATGCAGAAAAAGAAAATTTAAAAATCACCACCCATTTGTGCCTTGGTTTGGAGTATGAAAAAGCAGCACCGTATTAGGAAAATATTGTAGGCTTTTAGCTAGATGTATCTGAGTTGAAATTTTATCTCTATCATTTACTAACTAGTTCTAGGTGAAACCCTTAACAGCTCAGTTTCCTTAAGTCTAAGTTATAAGAACACATATATTTAAAAATTGGGGGATAACAATGGTAACTGTTATAAAATGAATGCTTATGTCCACCTCAAAATTCGTATGTTAAAACCTTCCCTACTGTGATGGTATTTGAAGATAGGGTCTTTGGAAATGAGGGCAGAGTCCTCAGGAAAGAGATCTGAGTCCTTAAAATTGAGGCTCCAAGGAGCTCACTTATCCCTTCCAATATGTGAAGAACCAGGAAACAACCCTTCACCAAACATCAAATGTGCTGGTACCTTGATCTTAAACTTCTCAGTCACCAGACCTATGAAAAATGAATGTTTGGTTTTTATAAGCCTCCCGGTCTATGGTGGTTTGTTACAACAACTTAAATAGACTAAGGCAGAAATTGGTACCAGAAGAGAGGTGCTACTCAGACAAATATCCAGAAATGTGGAAGCAGCTTTGGAACTGGGTAACAGGTAGAGCCTGGAAGAATCTGGAGGTACATGCTAGAAAAAGTCTACATTTTCAAAAATACTATTAGAAGTGATTCTGCTAAGGGGCACCTGGCTGACTCGGTGGGACATGCAACTCTTGATTTCGAGATTGTGGGTTCAAGCCCCACGATGTGGGCAGGGATTACTTAAAAATAAAATCTTAACAAGAAAAAAGATTATGAGTGATTCTGGTGAGAGCTTAGAAAAAAAAAGAGAGAGAGAGAGAGATACAGAGAAAGTTTCAATTGTTTTAGAGAATACCTAAGTAGTCCTGAATATAATATTGGTAGGAGTATGGATGGTAAAGGCCATTCTGTAAGTCAAAGGTGAATTTGAGGAATATGTTTTTGCACAATGGAGGAAAGGTCATCCTTGTTATAAAGTAATAAAGAACTTGGATGAATTCTCACGTTCCAGTGTTTTGTGGAAGGCAGAACTTGAGATTGGTGAAACTGGATATTTAGCTGAATCAATTTCTAAGCAAAGATTTGAAAGTGCAGCCTGCTTCTTCCTTATTGCTTACAGTAAAATTTGAGAAAGAAATGACTTAAGGTAGAACTGTTAACCAAAAAGGAAGCACAATGTAAAGATTTTGAAAATTCTTTGCCTATTCATATTGTAAAACACAAGGGTGTGACCAAACATCCATTTGATAAGATTAGTCAACCATCTCCATTAAAGCCAGCAAAATTGTTCAAGTCAATCTTTTTTTGTAATTTAATAACAATTTATTAACCTGGTCTTTCTTTTTTCTTTTTTAATATTTCAAGTTTTTATTTAAATTCTAGTTAGTTAATATACAGTGCAATATGGGTTTCAGAAGAAGAATTTAGTGATTCCTCACTTACACAAAATACCTAGTGCTCATCATAACAAGTGGCCTCCTTAATACCCATCACCCATTTGGCCCATCCCCCACCCACTTCCCCTCCAGCAACCCTAAGTTTGATCTCGATAGTTAACAGTGTCTTTTACAGTTTGCCTCCCTTTCTTTTTCTCCCCCCCATATTCATCTGTTTTGTTTCTTAAATTCCACATATGACTGAAATCACATGGTTATCTATCTTTCTCTGACTGACTGATTTCCCTTAGCATAATACACTCTAGTTCCAACCACATCATTGCAAATGGCACAATTTCATTCTTTTTGGTGGCTGAGCAATATTCCATTGTGTGTGTATGTGCGTGTGTACATATACATATATCTGCATATATATACATATATGTGCCACATTTATACACATATGTATACCGTATGTGTGTTATTATATTATTATATAAATATATAAACATAAATATATAATAATACATAATAAAAATGTAAAAATAAGTAATAAGCATGTAAATCAAGGAAAATACAAAAAAAGGCTAAATAGGGTCAGATAAAATATTTAATATTGGCTCTTTTTTTCTCTTGCCCTTCCTTCAAAATCCAAAAGAAAAAATAAACACAGCAAAAGAAAAAATAAACATCTATGAAACATTTCATAATGGAGGAAACTTTATTCTCTCAAATTATTAGGTTTATTGCTTTACTTCTTTACATATTCTATGTTTACACTCTTCTCAGTTTCAATTAAATTTATTTTCTTATGCTTATTAGTCAACATGAAGTATATTCACTATTGAAATCATAATTCCAAACCAAGTATTTCTAATAAATTTCCTTTAGAAGTGACTAGAATAGTAGCAATTTCCTCCCTTTGTCCAAAATGAGGTTTTTCTCAAACACCAGCCATCTGGGACTGGCATAATTCTCTGCTCAACTGTTTTATCTTCAAACATTATTTGAAATAGTTACGATTTTTTTTCTCCCATCTCAACTATTCATCACAACATACTAAACCATTCATAGATGGTTTATTACATATAGGACTTTGCTTGACAGTATTTTAGAAATTGAGTATGTGTACTAATCTAATCTCAAGAACTTGGATTTTGAAGGAAAGGCAAGAGAAAAAAAGAGCCAATATCAAATATTTTATCTGACCCTATTTAGCCTTTTGGATAAATTAAAATAATTTATCAAATTTCAACTTACTGTTTATCATCATCAATATCATTATTATTGTCATCATCATCATCATAGTACTTCCCTTTCTCTATATAGCTCTTAAGGAATGATAATTTTTAATAAATACTCTTTCACTTAATCTTACAATGACACAAAAAATGATTATTATCTTACAAAGCAACTGAAGCCCAAGAAAGTTCTTTAAAAAAGCAACTGTGCAAGATAATATAACTAGGAAGTAATAATGTTGCTTCAAGACCACGATTTCTAATTTTAATGCAGAGAATATTTGTCACACTAGGTGTTAGCTTTTTTCATTTATTGTTTTTTTTTTAAGTAGGCTCCACACCCAATGTGGAGCCCAACACAGGGCTTGAATTAAGACTGCGAGATGGAGACCTGAGCTGAGATCAAGAGTCAGACACTAACCCTAACAAACTGAGCCACCCGGGTGCCCTTAGGTGTTAGCTTTTTAATACATGTATTTATTATTATTATCCTAGATATGTGCATAAAGCTTCTTGAGCAGAGTAGATTGTTATTTGTTTTTAAAGATTTATTTATTTGACAGAGAGAGAGATCACAAGTAGGCAGAGAGGCAGGCAGAGAGAGAGGAGGAAGCGGGCTCTCTGCTGAGCAGAGAGCCCGATACGGGGCTTGATCCCAGGACTCTGGGATCATGATCTGAGCAGAAGGCAGAGGCTTAACCCACGGAGCCACCCAGGTGCCCCAGAGTAGACTATTATTATTTATACATAACAAATAATAACTGTGACTCTTCTGTGCCCCAGTTTTTACTACTGATGTGGTACAGTGAAAACCAGACTTCCCCATACACATATAGAGTATATGTATTGTAAGTGAGGGACCAAGAAAAAAAATTTTGAACTTTAGACAGGAAATAGACCACAAAAGGGTACATCTGGATATTTACATAGGAAAGTTCCCCTATCCCCTTCAGNCTTAGGGGGTTTTTTTTTTTTTTTTTTTTTTTTGGAAATGTAAGGGGTAAGATCCTGGATCCTCACTCTTTGGAATGCAAAGGTACCTTTTCGGGGAAGTTATAATACCGGTGTTTCTAACTTCATAAGCCAGGGAATGGCTCCTGTTCCCGGGTCACATCCCCCTTTGAAATACAGATTCATATTCTTGAATAAGTATCTCTTTCTTACTAGCTAATGAGTTATAAATTAACTTCCATAGAGTAGGTCTGAAGTTTCAGTATGACTTGCTCAAAAAGTCCTAACTGTTCATAAATATATTTCCCAAACCACCTCACACTAGGGGTATTTTTGAATTTTTATGGTAAAAGTATACTATATATTAAAAAGAGTAGCAATTTCACAGGGCAAGTCTCTTATACCTTGCAAAAGAAAATATCTTTTTTTTTTAATTTTAAATAGAGCAACTGAATTTGCTATTTTTAATTGATACTAAATTACTGACTTGCAATTAATACTCTTAAATGAATGATAAATAAGGACAAGATTGGGGGAAAAAAAACAAAAAGAGGAAAGATACACATGGAATATATCAAGTTTCCAAACATTCTATTCTCTCCAAGGTATCTTTTTTTTCTCTTTGAGACCAAAGCTACAGAAGGGGATAATGTCAAGTCAAGATGAAGATGAGACAGGGCGCCTGGGTGGCTCAGTGGGTTAAAGCCTCTGCTTTCGGCTCAGGTCATGATCTCAGGGTCCTGGGATCGAGGCCCACATCGGGCTCCCTGCTCAGCGGGGAGCCTGCTTCCCCCTCTCTCTCTGCCTGCCTCTCTGCCTCCTTGTGATCTCTCTCCCTCTGTGAAATAAATAAATAAAATCTTTAAAAAAAAAAAAAAAAGATGAAGATGAGACACTAATAAATAACTTAAGAAAAAGCAGTCCTTATTGGAGAAGGTATGTGTTATGGCGAGTGCTGTGAAAGGTGTAAGAATGATGATTCACAGACCTGTACCCCTGGGGCAAATAATACATTATATGTTAATTTAAAAAAAAGTATTTTCTGTGTCAAAGATCTAATCAAAAGTTGTTCTCAATAAGAATTGAGTATGTTCAAAGCTAAGTAAAATTTTTTAAATAAGAAAAGAAACACATATTGTTGGGGAGATATGCTGTAGTTCTGGAAATAGTTTTCTTCACAAGCCTTCTAGGAAGTTCACCTTGAAACACTGGAAGATTATTGGATTTGATTATTTTGTTTGATCAGCCTATCACTTTCTTTGATTAAAACTTAAAAAAAAAAAGCAGTCCTTGTGATTTGAACAACTGTAATAATTTAATCAGATTTTTCTTCCTGAAAAATAACCTCTCAGGTTGAAAAGGCATCTAGCATCATTTCTTTTCTTTTTTTTTTTTTAAAGATTTTATTTATTTATTTCACAGAGGGCTAGAGAGATCACAAGGAGGCAGAGAGGCAGGCCTAGAGAGAGAGGAGGAAGCAGACTCCCCGCTGAGCAGGGAGCCTGATGCGGGCCTCGATCCCAGGACCCTGAGATCATGACCTGAGCCGAAAGCAGAGGCTTCAACCCACTGAGGCATCCAGGCGCCCTAGCATCATTTCTTGATAATAATTATTTGATCTCTTGTTACTGGGATTAGTTCTTACATTCATTAGATTTTCCATGTAAGCATGGACGTTCACTTAAAGTGACGTCAAGTGTTGAGGTAAGCATCTTCTCTTTTAGGTGTAAACCTTTTACTCTCTGTGAATAAAAACAAGCAGCAATAATAAAACAGTAACTGCTAACATTTCAAAGAACCTTAATAGAAATCATTCAAAAGTAATGTTGAAAGTGTTTCAAACTGTGTATTTTGTAAAATTTCTGCATCCTCATATATAATCTGGTAAATACATTTTGTTATAATACCTCATTGTTACTTTTAAAAGTAATTTCGGATTTCCACAAAAATCTCTTGGTTTCAAAGTGAATAATTCCAGAACATCAATTATTCTTATAAAGAATTATGTTCAGAAAGACATGTTTAAAAAAGTTTTCATGGAATTAAAGATACCGCAGAAAAATTTTTTATTTTACTAAAACTGCGACTAACAACTTGTTCATTATATTTTTTCTTTAATTCGTCCTTTACATATGACATGCCATTAAATTGCTAGGCAGTTTCACCTCTATGGGGGGGAAAAACCTACTGCTTTATATTGATTCAGGATTTCCTTTATAGAGTGTAGTACTTATCTAAACAGTTAGTATCTCATCCACTATTGTTTTATCCCAAAACATCACCCATTTCTTTTTTCTTTTTTAAAGAAAGGCAGACTGCCATATGCAGCACTTTATTTGGATGTGTCTGGAGTCTTGGAAGCTCCACTACCCTACGTTCTCCTACAGATAGAACTTGAAAGTTCGTCTGGAGGTTCTAGCAGGGGAGCACAGCTACTTGTATACCTTTGACAGAAGAATAGTCCTCCTTTATCAGGGAAGGTCATCCTCTTTATTTTAGGGGGGGGGGTTCAGCTTGGAGAGGGACATACATGGAGTGGTGGGGGAGGAAGGGGATTTCCACTTAGCCAGCCAGATCAACCAAATCAATACTGGTGATCAAGAGCATGACAGATGTGGCAGCTAGATTGCCCTCACATCCCAAAATACTACCTATTTTATAATGTCTTATTTAGTAAATATTCAAAACAGTTTCACTTAATCTAATTCCTTTTCTTCTCCCTAATTTAATTCCTTTTCAAATTAAGGAGGAAAGTAATAATTTATCATTTAGTATGTACATTGTTGGTACTTTCCCCAGTAGACTGTGAGCTCTATGAGGGCATGGTTTTTTGTCTGTTTTATTACTTTATCCTAAGTGCCTAAGACAATTACACCACCATTCTCACCCCCAGTTAGATCACTGTACATTCCTGAAGTTTTGGAAGCTCCTATAACACCAGACCTATATTACCTCATAACAACAATAGTCTGGATCCCAGGAGCACATGTATCTTTTATATGAAGCATTCATTCTTATTTTTACTAAAGTCTCCAATATTCTCTTTTGTCCCCCTGAAAATGAAGCTTGGAGTCATCATTTATCACCAACCTTGCACTGATCTCTTTTTTTTTCTCCCTTTTTCAAACACTGAAGAGGAATTTGAAGTATATTTTGTGTCACTATATGAAAATATGAATAAGGAAAAATAGAAGACAAATTAGGGAAGTGGAAATATTTCTCTTTATTTAGCTTTAATATGCTCTTGAATCACCATTATGAAACACTGGATAGTTCAGTTATTACATTATTTACTGACCTATGGGAATTTGAATTTGAGTTCTCTGAATATAAGATACATGAATGGAGTATTAGAAATTTCATTTGGCATGGTAGATTGAGACCAAATAATAATTTTTAAAAACCTTAAATTTTATATTAAAAAGTTTACAATTAATGTTGGCTAAGCCTCTAATGAGAAAGTTGACACAAATTTGTTTTAATAAATTCTATTCCAATTTCTTTTTTATCAAAGCTTTTCTTTTTAGCATTTATTTTTAATGAAAGATATGGATATGAAACTGGACCCCTATCTTATACCACTTACAAAAATTAACTCAAAATAGATTAAAGACTTAAGTGTTAAGAGTTGAAACTGGAAAACTCCTAGAAGAAAATGCAGGGAAAAGCTCTTTGACACTGAACTTGGTAATGGTTATTTTCGATGTGACACCAACAGCACAAGCAACAAAATAAAAAATAAAGAAATGGGACCACATCAAACTGAAAATATTCTGTGAAACAAAAGAAAAAATCAACAAAATTAAAAGATAACCTATATAGTGAGAGAAGATATTTGCAAACCATATATTTGAGTTAATATCCAATTCCAACTCAATAACAAAACTCATGAATAACTGGATTAAAAAAAAAGCAGAAAACCTACAAATGAGAGGTATAAATGACCATCAGGTACATAATTTTTTTTTTAAGATTTTATTTATTTATTTGACATAGAACAATAGGGAGGGAACATAGCTAGAGAGGAATAGCTAGAGAGGAAACATGAGCAGAGGGAGTGGGGGAGGGAGAAGCAGGCTTCTCGTGGAGCAGGGAGTCTGATTCGGGGCTAGATCCCAGGATCCTGAGGTCATGACCTGAGCCAAAGGCAGAGGCTTAAGTACTGAGCTACCCAGGCTCCCAGATCATCAGGTACATAAAAAGATGTTCAACATCAATGATCATCAAGGAAATGCAAATACAAACCAAAATGACATATCACTTCATACTCGTTAGAATGGTTATTATTAAGAAGACAAAAGATAACAAAAGTTTGCAAGAATAAGGAGAAAAGGAAACCACAGGTAACCACTGTGTACTATTAATGGGAATATAAATTTGTTTAGCAACTATGAAAAACAGCATGGAAATTCATAAAAAAAAAATAGCACTACCATATAATCCAGCAATTCTCCTTGGTATATAGCTGAAGGCAATAAAATCACTCTCGAAATATCTGCACCCCCATGTTCACTGCAGCATTTTCACAACAGCTAACACACGGAAATAACCTAAATGCCCAACAACGAATCAATGGAGAAAAAACTGCAGTATACATAAACGACGGAATATAACTCAGCCACTAAAAAGTAGAAAATTCTGGAGCGCCTGGGTGGCTCAGTCTGTTAAGCGTCTGACTCTGGATTTTGACTTAGGTCATGATCGCAGGGTTGTGGGATTGTGCGCCATGCTGGGTTTTGCACTCAGTGTGTAGTCTGCTTGTCCCTCTCCCTCTGTTCATACCCCTGCTTGCATGCTCTTTGTCTCAAAAAAAGAAATAAAATCTTTTTTTAAAAAATGGAGAGGGGCGCCTGGGTGGCTCAGTCGTTAAGCATCTATCTGCCTTCGGCTCAGGTCATGATCCCAGGACCCAGGGATCCAGCCCTGCATCAGGCTCCCCGCTCTGCGGGAAAGCCTGCTTCTCCCTCTCCCTCTCCCTCTGCTGGTGTTCCCTCTCTCACTGTGTCTCTCTCTGTGTCAATTAAATAAAAGAAAATTGTTTAAATAAATAATAAATAAATAAATAAATAAATAAATAAATAAATGTAGAAAATTCCACCATAAGGGTGAACACATTTGGACCTTGAGGGCATTATGCTAAGTGAAATAAATCAGATAAAGACAAATAGTGTATAATCTCACTTATATGTGGAATCTAAAAGATGAACTCATAGAAATAACAGCAGAATGATGGTTGCCAAGGTCCAGGGATGAGAGAAATAGAGAGGTATTTGTTAGTGGGTACAAACTTCAAGTTGTAGGATGAATTGGTTCTGAGTATCTAATGCACAACATGGTGACGAAGTAAATAATTCTGTATTAGGTACTTGAAAATTGCTAAGAGAGTACATCTTAAACGTTCTCACACCAACCCCCCCCCTAAAAAAAGGTAATTATGTGAAATGATAGATATATTAACTTACTTTATTGTGGTAATCACTTTAGAATACTTCTGTGTATCAAATCACCACATTGTATACCTTCAACTCACAGAAAGTTATGTTATTTATATCTTAATAGAGCTGGGAAAAAATAAACCATGATATTGTGTCACCATTATGAGTGGGAACTAGGAAATTTGTAAGGTACAAAAAAAAAAAGATATTTCCAGTTTTCTAGTCAAATAATTTGAGCAGACAAAATCACCCAATTACTTATAAATTACATACATTTGTTATAGGGAAGCAAATACAAACCCATTTAAAACTCTCCAGAATCTATTTATCTGTGGTTAAGATACTAAAATCTGTTAATGACCAGCTTGTCCAGTCCCTGCATTTCACAAACAGGAAATCATATATAGAGAAGCAAACATAATTTTCTAAGACATAGCTAGAGCTAGGTTCAATGTTCTCAATATAATATATAGCTACAGTCTATTTAGGATAAATGTTACAATATTTCCATAGTATATAATGTTTGATTTTTAAAACCAATATTTGAGAATTTCTCTCTAATTGAAGCAAACATAAAACAAATAAATTAATTCAAGTTTATTTTAGACCTCCTGAGTTATTTGACTAAAGCAAGCAAATAGCAAGATGACTGTTTATTTGTTTGAATTTCACAACTTTGTTATTTTCTCCCAAGACCAAATTTTCGTCATGTTTAAAAAAGAAGTTTTGGCACTGTATGCATCTATCCCCAAGATGGGAACATTCACTTCCAGTGTTTCCTGGTTAATGATCAGAACAAAAGAGGTGGGAGATTATATAAATCTATTTTGAAAATTCAGGATTCCACCTGTACATTCTAGGACATGTTGCTTCCTTCCCTTCCTTAACCACTACACCGTGTTAGGTGTCAGCCTGGCCAAAAGAAGGCCCAAGCATCCAAATTTAATTCTTGATTTAGCCATCTAGATTATTTTGTTTGAATGAGTCCTGGATCACAAGGATAATAATAGCTATTCAGTCAAGTATACTGTTTGCCAAATCTTTCTATAATGGGCTAAAGTAAGATCATATTAGAACTCTGTAATTTTTTTTTTTTAATTTCCTTGTCCTTGAACTGACTATAGCAGATGAAATGTCTTCATGTGAGTAGGGAATTACTGAAGAAAAAGGTGAGGTTATACCTACTGGTATGAGACACACTGACTTTTATGGTAAAGGACAGAGAACACATCAGGGGGTTGTTTTATACCCAGAGAAGTGTCTGAGGAATGGAAGAACACTAATGATCTCTTTGAAGTTTACTACAAAATCTTCCTTAAAGAAAGAAACCATTGGGGCACCTGGGTGGCTCAGTGGGTTAAAGCCTCTGCGTTCAGCTCAGGTCATGATCTCAGGGTCCTGGGATCGGAAGCCCCGCATCGGGCTCTCTGCTCAGCAGGGAGCCTGCTTCCTCCTCTCTCTCTGCCTGCCTCTCTGCCTACCTGTGATCTCTCTCTCTCTCTCTCTGTCAAATAAAATCTTTAAAAAAAAGCAAGCAAGCAAGCAAGCATTCTGGAGTATGTCTCCAAAACTTTGCAGACACTTTAAATTTAAACCTTGCCATCCCCTGACAGATATCACTGACCACGATTTGATCGCCATTCATCTTTTTTTACAGGGGGAGCAACGGTGGGCAGGGACCTGGATGTGCGGCTAGATACCAGGACTTGGGGATCATGACCTGAGTCTAAGGCCGACAGTAACTCACTGAGCCACCCAGGTGCCCCTATCACCATTCATCATAATCGTACTGAAACATCTGTCAGAAACCCCAAGGGAGGGTTCCCAGCCCCTGTACTTACCATTCAAAACATACGCCAACACCTCCAGACGTTATCCCCACACGATTCTCACAGTCGTAGCAGAGTAGTTCCCAAGGCAGTGGTTGGATTCCACTGAGTCAGAGGCAGCGGCAAACAGGGCGCGCTGGATCGCGGAAGGCTGTACGTTTGTAGCCTGCGCTTGTCCTGTTTGTTCCCCAGTGTAGCTCTGACGGTCCCCACAGTAAGCGCAGCTTTGGGCCACGCCGGGTTCCCCACACCTAGGCGAGCCTCAGGACATGGTGCGGCAGCGATGTGACTGACAGGGGAAGGCCCGACAGAAAGTGTGCGCCAAACGCCTCACGAACACGTGGACTCAAGGAGAAGGGACTCCGCGCAGCCTCCATCTGGCGTGAGAGCATTTCCCTTCCCAGGACGGCCTGTGGGCACCCATAGATCTCTCAAGATCCCGCGAGATCAGCTTCGTCTGGGGACTGTAGTCGTAGCTGTGATTCCTACAACCTGACTCTGCCTCTCTCTGAGCTTTCGCCGAGGCTCGGGGCGCAGTGCAGGTCCTCGGCTCTCACGACCAGCTCTTCAAAGTCAGTTTGAAGTGTCTTATTTGAAATGAACTATCCCAGAAATCACATCAGAGGCCCTCTCAACTTGTGCCCTCGACTGATACAGGTCACGCTGGACAGACCCCAAGGTGGCCCTCAGGTAGATCTTTCCAAAACGAGGCTATCTTTGGCTACTTAAGCAATGTTCCTGAAAAGAAAAATGAACACATTATTCATATGCATCTTACGAAGAGTTATTCTGATAATGAAAGTCACCCAGTTCAAAAAGTTTGATGGAATTTGTCCTTGACTTTAGATGAAATTTTCAGCGAAAGGACTTGAGCACCAGAAGGCATTCAGGTCACCTTCATCCTCTTATATGGGATTATTATGAATGATGGACTTACCCTAAACTTAACCTTTTAAGCCATGACAGAATCCATGCAATTGCTAAAACAACTTTCTCTATGTGGATTAGTACTTTGGGAAAGGTGGAAAGGTAGGTAAAGAAATTTAATGAAAAAGTCAGGTGGCTTTTTAAGGTAGACTTTAGTGCTTTATGGGATTTGTTAAGTTTATTTTGTCTAGGACATTAAGGGGATGGTTGAGGTCTGTACTTAAATTGACCTCATCCTGCAACTTGGAGACCTGTTGACAGTAGCTGTAATTAAATGTTGTATGACAAAATTGAATGGTCACAGTCTCTGTAGGACAGATTCATCAGAATCATTGATCAAGTGGCATGCTCTTGGAACAATACTATGTGTGTCTCTCATGTTTCATGTTTAGTTATTTCTTGTAAGCAAGACATTAATTTACCTTCTTAAAAATTTTTTTTTCAATCTTTTTTTCCCCCCAGTCCATCATTTTAAAGATGTTTGCATAGTGCACAACCTTGGAAGATACAGTGTCTCTCTTCAGAGGAAAACGAAAGTGTACTTAGCCTCCAGTATGATGAAGATGACATCCTCCTTCAGAGAAGAGGGTAAGCATGCTTACTATCCATTAAGAGAGCCAGTTTTCCTAATCTCAGTATTCCTTTCCTGTCTCATGTCCAGCCAGCATCCAAGAAAATGTGGTAGGCTAACACATTAGTTTGCAAGTAGGGTAAAATCTGAGGCTTTTCACGACTCCTGGCACTCTGGGGTCATTTATAGACTACCTTTTTTTTTTTTTTTTTTGAAAAGTAACAGGATTAAATTGTCCATTTACTGAATATTCAAATACATTTCATGCTGAGAATCTCTTACAGCTATGTGTGTGTATAAATATATAAAGATCGGTAACATTATCAGACTATGAGCTATAAAGTTACAGAATACTTGCAAAATCCGAGGCCCATCAGGTAGTGATAACAAAAAGCATGCTTCACCCTTAAATGGTGACACAATATTTAGCTACGTCGTAAAAACCAAATGTTGATAATAATCTCCGATCTTTCCCCAGGCAACTTCATTTAATATTAGAAGCTTCCTCTAGTTAAAACAACTTGGTGAAATTCCCAAGAAAGGGATAAAGTTGGTATTTATACATTTCTATTAAAGTGAAGGTCAGGTTTTCAGCCAGTCAAAGATTCATTAGGAGCAGGCTGCTAGCCCCTGGAAACCTTCGCTGCCTCAGATCCATTATGGAGCTGATTAGTAGCAGGAATTCTATGTAATAAGTCTCATTACCCCATCTGCAGTACATCCTCCTCCACCTCCCCACAATCCGCACATTTTGTTTCATAGAAATTGTCATTTTTCTTGGTTGTCTGCCAATTTGCTACTGTAATGAAAATGTTCCAAATGAAATGCCACTATCAGGACAGGATGCCCATATTAAAAAATAGTGACTATAGACTCTGTCTAGTAGTTGGACATCAGAGCTCATAACAAAGGTTTATATTTCCAGGATTTCAGTGATTATATCATCTTAGATGTAGCAAAGGTGAAATATAATTTTAGCCCTTTAGATGTCCTGGAAGGGAAAAGGGTGGGGGTAGGGAGGAAGGTGTTTTGTTGACAAGCTTTTATTTGTCCTTATATTTCCTGGAAGAATATGAAACACCAACATACACAATAGTCCTCTTGTACTTTTAAGATTAAAGATGAACGGTGACTTTCATATATGTTCCTGTAGTGTCCTGTGTCCATCATCTAATCCAAAGAAAACACTTTATTGTACTGTAATAATTTATTTACTTATTTCTTTGCTCTATTTGACAGTAGTTGGCTTGGAAATAGGCTATATGTCTTTCTTGCCTTTTTATATCAATTTCAAGAGCTTGGCTTATAACATCTGCAAACCTGAGAAACAGGTTTTAAATGAGTGAAGTTTTGATTTTAGAGAGCTCTAACCGGTTTCGTTCCGTGATTCCACTGACACTGTACAGTTTCTGTCCATGAGGCTAGATCAGATAGAGAGGGATGCTATAGGACAAAAGGAAGGAAGACTCTCAGTAGTCATATTGAGCTGGAAGCACTGTACCCTGGAAGATTTGCTATGGATACACAAAGCCATAATCAAAGAAAAAGACTGAGAACAACAACAAGAAAAGACAAAAGCTACCAACCAACTAAGAAAAATAACAAAAAGTTTCCCTCCATCCACAAGTTTAAAACCAAAAGCTATAGGAATCAAAATTTAAAATGAAGGGGACTGAAGTAATGTATTCAATCATATTTGAGATAGGAGAGAATGAAAATGATACAAAGCAGTTAATACTTGTTGAGCACTCAAGATTTGAATGCCCATAAACAGAAATATCCCAGCCGTTTAGGGAATGCTTCTGGGGAGACTTTCTTAGAATGGACACAATTAGCCTGGCTGTGCCTACCACTGAGCTAAACCAAAGAATAGTAAATAATTATAGCTTCTCCCAGCACATTCAGCAGATGAGATTTATCTTTCCTTTGTTCTTTACAAAGGAAATGAGGTTTGAGGGGAACTTTAAGAATATAAAATGACTCAAGTTACAAGTTATCAGTTAAAAGAGAGAGTTGTTTTCAGTAATTAAACATAGTTTAATTAAACATAGTAATTAAACAGGTATTAATTAAGTTATAAACAACACTAGGAACAAAGAAATTCTTCTAGAATTTCAGCTCTACACATTAAACATTTTCACTCTTATTACCAGAATCTCATTCTCTTTACTTACTTTTCATCTTTTTGTTTGTCTATAATTCAGTGCACCTATTGACCTAATTTTCAGTTTACTGCTACTAATAGTTTTCCCTTCTGTCTGCTGTTATATACATCCATTGGGATTTTTATTTCAATCAAAGTATTTCTCAGTTCTACAATGTGCATTTGGTTGTGTAGCATAGATTCCAGTTTAATGAAGAAAATCTCAAACTAGTCATTTATTTCCTTGATAGTCAACAGTCATTTTAAATCAATGAAGCTAGGTGAATTTGAGGACCTAAGACCAGACTGTCTCTCTCCAATGCAGATGTATGTTTACTTTCTGGCAAGCATCTTGCAATTCTAGCAGTACAGAATCAGTATATTGTACAAATTAAAACACAATTTAAAAAGATTTAACCCTCAGCCTCAGTTCCTGAAAAGCTGATTCATTTCCTCTTCACTGTCACTTCCAGAGTATAACTTCTCGGGGTTAAAATTGAAATCCCATGGATATGTCTGTGAGGTGGGGGGGCCTAGGGGGAAAAGGAACAGCAAGAGAGTCATAGGGGAGTGGAAATTATTAGGCCTTTCTTTGGCAGTTCCTCCTAACCTTTGTTAATATTGAAAACTCTGCTCAGCATCTCTGTTTTTCAGTTGCCTCTTTGAAAATTTGCCAATGTGTATAGTGTGAAAATGCCACCCAAATCAGAGCTCATCCCTCTGGGTTTCTGTCTTCTTCTAGATCCTGTCTAGTTTTCTTCATTGGCCTGTAAAGCTTTCCAGAGTTGTCAGAGGGATTTTTAATTATTGGTCTTTAAGTTTTCCTCAGAATTACATAATTTGTTATAATTTATTAGAAGTCCTGAATTACATTTAGAAGCTAAATCATTAGGGAACAAATTGAAGAATCGTTAGGGCGCCTGGGTGGCTCAGTGGGTTAAAGCCTCTGCTTTCAGCTCAGGTCATGATCCCAGGGTCCTGGGATCAAGGCCCGCATCGGGCTCCCTGCTCAGCGGGGAGCCTGCTTCCCCCTCTCTCTCTGCCTGCCTCTCTGCCTCCTTGTGATCTCTCTCCCTCTGTGAAATAAATAAATAAAATCTTTAAAAAAAAAAATTGAAGAATCGTAAAGCTTATTTACAATTATAATGGCATTATCTTTGGGATATCATAAATGTTTAGATAAAACTGGACCACAAACTATATGAAAGTGTACTAATTTCCACTTGTTTCGTAAATTTTTTAAAAATCAAAAGATTTCACAGAGCCCATAAGAAAGGTAGCTTGGAGCAAGATGAATGGATAAGGCTCCCTTGATTCAATAAGAATAGCACTTCTTTTACATGTTCATATACATAAAAGTTCCTTTGAAGGAAGGGTTCTTCTGCTTAAAAAATCAGTGATGTTTGCAGAGGTGTTAAGAATTTCTAAGCTGCCTAATGTCGGAAAAATGTTTGTCTCTTTAATCAATGTTATTCTAATATCTCCCATAATACCTGGGATATTATAGGTTCTCAAACAATATTCATTGAGTAAATGAATAAATTACTCATGAAATTTGAAATACCTATTATGGTATCCACAAAAAATAATTGTTGGAATAATTTATGATATTTAATTATTCAATGTTTAGTTTTTTGTTTAAATTGTAAAACTCATATTTTTTAGATTTTATTGATATATAACTTACCATAAAGTTCAGTTTCTTAAAATTTGCAATTCAAAGGTTTTTTGTGTGTCACCTTATGGTTTTTATGTTTTCATAAATTTTAGTTTCAGTATAGTTAACATAGGGTGTTTGTTAGTTTCAAGTGTACAACATAGTGATTCAACATTTCCATGCAACACCCAGTGTTCCTCAGGGCAAGTGAACTCCTTAATCCCCATTGCCTATTTAACTCATACCCTCACCCAGCTCCCCTCTGGTAACCATCAGAGTGTTCTCTATAGTTAAGTCTTGGTTTTTATGCCTTTTAGCCATCGCCATAAGGTTTTATGGTTTTTATGGTTTTTAGGCATCACCATAGTCTAATTTTAGAACATTTCATCATGCCAAAAGCAAACATTGTACCCCTTAGCAGTCACTCCTTGTTCGCTCTCATCTATACCCACTTACTCCCTCAACACTAGCCAACCACTAACCTATTTTTTGGTACCTAGATTTGCTTATTTGGGCGTTTGATACAAATAAAATCATATAATATGTGATCTTTTGATTGGCTTCTTTTACTTAGTATAATTCTTTAGAGGTTCATCCATATTGCAGCATGTATTACTTCATTATTTTTTTATTGCTGAATAATTTCCCATTAGGTGGATATGCTACATTTTGTTTATTTATCAGTTGATGGACATTTGAGAAATACATATTAAAACTACAATTAGAGGGGCTCCTGGGTGGCTCAGTCAGTTAAAGCATCTGCCTTCTGCTCAGGTCAGGATCCCAGGCTCCTGGATCAAGCCCTGCGTCAGGCTCCTTGCTTGATGGGGAACCTGCTTCTCTCTCTCCCTCTGCCTGCCTGATGCTCCCCCTGCTTGTGCACTCTCTCTCTCCCTCTCCCTCTCTGTGTCAAATAAATAAATAAAATATTTAAAAGAAAAAAAATAAAAAATATAAAAACTACAATTAGACACTTCTTCAGACCCATCAGAATAACTCTTAAAGAAAAAAGTAAGTTTTGGTGAAGATGTGGAGAAATTAGAACTCTTATATGTTGCTGGTGGGTATATGAAATGCTGTAGGTATTTCGGGAAATAGTTTGGCAATTTTTCAAAATATTAAATGTAGAATTACCATATTATTTAACAAATTTAATCCTAGGTATCTACTCAATACAAATAAAAATGTCAATGCGAAACTTATGCACAAATGTTCATTGCAGCATTATTTATACGAGACAAAAAAGTTGAAACAAGCTATTTTTGTATCTGTAGCAGTTCTAAAAGATTAAAAATAAATCTAAGAATCTATTAGGTCATCTACCAGAATGGTAGGTATTCAGGGGTCACTTAATGACATTTATTGAATTCATAAATAAATACATAAGTAATTCATAGATTTTATAGATTCATAGAAATACATAAGCAGCCCATGTATTTAAGGGCTAAAAGATTTACAAAGGCAGCTGTAAGTATTACACAAAGGAATACACACGGTGCTATATAGCAACGGTCATTTTAATCATTCTCTCTTTTCTAAGACTCATGGTATTCCTGTCAGTGAATATGTTGTTTCATAGTTAGAGATTCTTTTCCAGTTTCACTGTGATTCATAACTGACTTTCTTCTTATTTTTCATGTTTTACTCCTTAGCTTACTGCTTTAGATAAGTGCTCACATGGTAAAATCAAATTTGAAGGTTGATAATCAAATATTTAATCATAACAGAAGTATTTGTGCTTATAACTGATACTATCTTTTATTAAATTGACCTATATTTCTTTTTTAGAACACTATCAATGGGTTATTTTACCTGTTATTTATGCTTTTTGATCTTCTTTTTATTTCAATGTAAACAGAAGCACTGAATTTTTCCCACTATCTGACATATATTTTGCAATATGATAATTCAAAACTGCAGTTGGCTGAGAGCTTAATTAAAAATGCAGTTCGGGGCGCCTGGGTGGCTCAGTGGGATAAAGCCTCTGCCTTCAGCTCAGGTCATGATCTCAGGGTCCTGGGATGAGGCCTGCATTGGGCTGCCTGCTCAGCAGGGAGCCTGCTTCCTCCTCTCTCTGCCTGCCTCTCTGCCTACTTGTGATCTGAGCTCTCTCTGTCAAATAAATAAATAAAATCTTAAAAAAATAAATAAATAAAAAATAAAAATAAATAAAAATGCAGTTCATTTACAAGGACCACATTAGTGGGATGAACTGCATATTTAATGTAGATTTTTAAAAATCATAATGATAAGACATATGTTCACAAATCAAGGTCTTGTTTCTATACTCAACCTATAATGTATTGTATAGAAAATAATCTGCTTATTAAAAATAATTTTGCTGACATTTTAAAATTTTGAATTATAAACCTAATAACAATAACTAATAGTGTTGCTGTCGTTCCAAGCATTGTATTATGTACTATCACACATTAGTAGATCATATCATTCCATCCTAACAATGCTATGTGGTATTATTGGTTTTATTCTACCAATGAAGAAATCGAGGCTTAAAGGAATTATATAATTTTTCAAGGTCCAAAAATTAGTGAGTGGCAGAACTGAAGGCTGATGGTTTGAATCACATAGTTCTGTTGGAAGAGATTTGATTTTTTTTTGTTGAAGTAGTTACAGAATAGATTCTTTTCCTATGAATGTATTTCCTTGACTACACTATTATCAACATCAGTCAAATAAATTCATCTTATTTGAATGCCTGAAGGCAGGGGCTACAACTTTTCACCTGTTTTTAGTCTCAAATTCCAGCGCAATGTGGACATATTTTTTTGCTTGTACCTATTTGATGAATACCTTTTAGATACAAATCATTTAATTTTTTTTAATATGGAATTTTGCAACCCATCATAAATATCTCCTTTGAAAAAGAGCTCATAATTACTGTAAAATAAGGAAAGATCATGAGGGTTTTTTCCAAATATTTGTTCTTATAAATTCACATATTGTTTAATGGATTCTTGAAAATTAATTTTACTTGAGATGAAAGGGTAAAACGAGGAAGTGGCTTATGAGAAAACTATTCTTATCACTGTAACCCAGTGCTTCCCAGATATCACATTTTATTACTTCAGATCTTCTAAAGGCTAGATTTATTTTCTGGATTCATAAAAAAATTAAGTTGCTTTTGATAGGATCCTTCCGTGCAGGTACTAAAGGTTTTAATTAGCATGGAAATTACCTTAGAAATTAAATTGTAGCAATGAACCAAGGGTCTTTAAAATTAACTGGAAGCAAGTGTTTATTGCTTTTAGAGACCTTTACATCACAGCAAATGCATAGTAACTAATTGGCTATCTTAAAACTGTAATTATTGTTTTCTGCTAAAATCATCTTCATTAAAATAATCTTCAAAGGGAGGAAAAATAACCATGATATCCAGTATTTTCCTTTCTAGTATTTTTTATACTGTAAGATAATAGAAGCAATCAAACATTACCCTTCTTTTTCTTTCTTCATCTAGTCTTTAGAGTAAATTTGATATTTAACATTTCCATGCATGTCTTTATACTATTTCTACATCAGATTTTTTTTTTTCAAGTAATTGTACTGGAGTACCTGGGTGGCTCAGTAGGTTAAACATCTGACTCTTGATTGTGTCCCAGGTCATGATCTCAGGATTGAACCCCTGTCCAGCTCTTTGCTCAGTGGGGAATCTGCTGGAGATTATTCCTCTCCTTCTGCCCTCTTACTTCCCCCACTCATGCTCTGTCTGTCTCTAAAATAGATAAATAAATCTTTAAAAAAATAATTGTATTTTTCAGAATACTTATCAATCCTGAGTGTAATTTTCCATTCAACATCATGTTTTTGGAATTTATCTATTCTGATAAACTTTGTATATCAATTAAATTCTGTATATGTTTTACTGTAAAAGGTATACTTTATTAATCCATTTTCCTATTGTACTAAATTATTTACAACTTTTGTTTCAACAAACAATGCTCTAATGATCACATTTATGTATATTGGTTTGGGCAGGTGAGTGAGTAGGGTCTTTATTTAAGTAGATATGGTGCTTCATCTTTCAGTATTATCAACCTCCAGTTTCCTACCCAAATAATTTGTATAAATTCTGAATTCCACTAGTATCATCTAAGCATATCTCAAATACTTAAGATTTATTTTACATTTTAATGAATGCTGAAGATTTGAAGTATATGAAATGATTTTTCAAGGTTTTGATTTGCATCTTCCTAATTATTTAATGAAGCTAAGCCTCTTTTCATATAAAGCTGTCTGTTGGGTGAATTATTTGTTCATTTCCTTTATTCATTAATATCTTTTCTTTTTTTTCTTTTTTTGCTTGTATTAATATGTGGCAAAATAGTTTGTTCTGTTCCAAGGCTAATAAATTTTACTTTCCTTATGGTGACATTTTTGTAAAGAAATTTTAAAATTATTCTGTTTAAATTAATCCATTCTCACCTCAGTAAGTTGTGTTTTTCTCCGTAATTTTATTGGGACATAAGGTACTCTTCTATATTTCTTGTCAGTTTCAGAGAATCTTTTCCTTCCTGAAAGTTCTCCCTCAAAGTCATTTTCTTTTCTCATTTTACTCACTAGGACATCTTTAATAATGTGCAGAATAGCAGTGATTGAAGCCATGTGTACCTTTTCATTATTTTTATGTGAAAGCTTATAAAGTGTCATCATTAAGTATTATAACTATCTACTTTAAAAAAAACTTATCGTGATAAGAACACTTCACATTAAGACTACTACATTATAGATGACAGTAGTTACAATGTTGTTCAGCAAATCTGTAGGACTTATTTATCTTGCTTAAACTGAAACTTTATGTTCATTGGTGTTCTCCCATTTCCCCCACTTCATTTGGTGGAAACCATCATTCCTGTCTTTTATCCTACGGATTTGACTATTTTAATAACTATATCAGTGAAATCATGCAGTATTTGCTGTTCTGTGGACTCACTTATTTTAATGTCCTCAATAATGTCAGGTATTGCAGAATTTCTTTTTTAGGGCTGAATAATGTTCTATCATATGTATGTATGTATGTATATATGGATATGTGTATGTACCACATTTTCTTTATCCATTCATCTGTTGATGAGCATTTAGGTCGCTTCCACATCTTGGCTATTGTGGATAGTGCTTCAGCGAACATAGGTGTGCAAATATATCTTTGAGATCTGGATTTCAATTCTTTTGGACAGATAATCAGAAGTGAGATTGCTGGAGCATATGACAGTTCAGTTTTTAATTTTTTAAGGAATTCCCATAATGTTTCTCGTAGTGGCTACACCATTTTAAATTCACGCCAATAGCATTTGAGGGTTCCACTTTCTCCACATTCTAGCCAATACTTGGGGTCTTTTGTTGTTGTTGTTGTCATTGTTGTTGTTGTTAGCCATCCTGACAAATTGAAGGTGATATTGTGGTTTTGATTTGCATTTCCCTAACGATTAGTGACTTTGAGCATTTTTTGCTATATCTTTTGGCCATTTGTATGTCTTCTTGGAAAAATATCTATTTAAGTCTTTAGCTCATTTTTTAATCAGCTTACTAAGATTTTCGTGCTACATGAGTTGTAGGGGTTCTTTATATTTTAGAGATTAACCTCTTACTAGATGTTTCTGATAATCTGGCAGGTTAAGCAATTCTCTTTTATTCTTAGTATCCTGAGAGATTGTTTTTCCTCTAGAATTTAAGCTCCAAGGTATCAGAGAGATTTTTCTTTTATTTCCCTTATATACTGCCAAAAATTGTGACTTCCTGATATAAAATCAAGCTATACTATATAGATATTGATTTATTAACTAAATTATCCTTTAAATTCTATTTAATGTTTTCCCATCTATTAATCATATATTTTTCTCCTTTCATCTATTAAAGTGGTCATTTAAGGAATTTCCTTTTTTCATGTTGAACCATCTTTAATATGAATTACTAAAATATATTACTGAGGTGTGTGTGTGTGTGTGTGTGTGTGTGTGTGTGTGTGAGAAAGAGAGAGAGATTATATGTGTGTTAGTATTTTATTTAGCATTTTTTTTGCATTGCATTTGATTAGGTTAGTTTATGTTCCATTTTCTGATAGTGTCTATATTGGGTTTTGGTTATAAAAATTTATATTAGTCCAAAAGAAAAAAATCAATAGGTTTTCATCTTTCCTATTTTAAAAGAATTTGTATAAAATTGGAATTGTCTCTTCTCTAGGTTTAGCAGGGACTATTAATGATTTCCTAATATGCATTATCTCCCTTTTCCTCAGCAATATAATTTTGCCTAGGTATATGACCACTCAGAGTAAAGATAGCATTTTCTAATCTCTCCTGCGGCTAGGTCTGGCCATGTGCCTGAAGTCTAGCTAGGGGATATAAGCAGAAGTAGCCTTTTCTGGCATGTTTCCTTTAATAATGACTGAAGTCTCTACTGCCCTGCCCTTTCTTTCATTATGCTTCTTTGAATGTGGATGTGATGGCTACAACTGCTTCTTGATGTGTGAAGAAGATTGCCATATCCTTAAAGATGAATTAGTAAGAAGCTATAAAGCCCTATGGGTCCTTAATGACTGAATATTGCCATACCAAACCTGAACAGCCTACAGTTGGAATTTTATGTCAGCCTTTATCTTGCTTAAGTTTCTTTACTTAGGGAATCGGTTCCATGCTGTCAAGTATAATAACCCAACTAACCTGGAAATGAGGGGCAAACCTCATGACAGAACCTAAAACAGATACACACACACATTCATACACATGAAAAACTGATGTTGTCTTAGTATTTAAATGTTAGGTATCAAAAATTCAGTATGGAAAACTAGAAGGCCACTGATTCTTATTAAGCTAAAGTAAAAGATTTGGTAAATTTGACTCATACTATCAGAAGCAAATTTGAAGCCAAGTTTTTTAACATGGGGAATAATAAAAGAAAATATTCAGAATATTGGTGTATGTTGTTTGCTTCTTTATTGTTTTAGCAAAGGTCCCGAAAAGAGACAAATTTATATGAGAAATAACTAGTGTGCAAAGCAAGCAACCATGAAAGGGAATACATTTCTTTTTACAATGACAATGTCTGCCTGAGGTCTGAAAACTAAGATAATGGAGAACACTAAATTTAAAGTCTTAAAGTGTTTGAAAATCCAACAGCTTATGATTCTCTCAGTTAATTATAAGAAATATATTTGTAGCAGCAACATTAACAGGATATTAAAATTATGTAGTGCCATACAAAAGGTTAAGAGATGGCTGGAAGATTCAAGTATAAGAATATGGGCTTTCAGGGAAGCCAGATGTTCCATTTAGACTCTTAAGTAGGCTCCATTAAATTGAATAAGATAGGCAGAGTTTAGATGCTTAAAACTAATGTCTAGTTGATATAATTCCCCTTGATTAGTAGGCGAGAAGCTGATAAACTTAAAAGCAGGTATACTATCAAGAAGTCTGTACTACTAAAGAAAGCACATATCTACTCTGCAAAACCCTTTGTGCCTCCTAAAAATTACTGGGCCCTCAAATTGTACTAGCTTATGTAGATTCACAGACTTTATGATCCCCAAAATGGGCATTGTGTATATGACCAAAGAGGATGATCCACAGGGCTGTTAAATGGACCAATGTTGAAAATCAGTCTAGCCATTTTACTTCCAATTATGCCTTGTCACAAAGTCAACTAGTCCTGTGCTACAGAATGAGGAATTATAGTAATCATGAAGTGTTCGTAGCAGAGAAGTGCTAAGATGTGAAACTCAGAGCACCTCTTGACCAGAAATCATCCTCAGTTCTGCTATTGTTTACCAAAGGCTTCTCCATTTTCCTATACTCTGTCATCTGAAAAAAAAAAAAAAGTCTTTCTATAATTCAGTATTTTAGTGAGGCTTATATTTGTAGCAAGGATGATCTGTAGCATAGGCATCTTAATCAAAACATGCTCTGAACTATATGAAAAGTTTTTAGACATTTGTGGCCTAGAGGATGTTCAGGAAGAATGAGATCATTCGTTCATATATAAATGGTAGTTGAATTTTAAGTGACAAAATATGGATATTACTTGTCTATCGGTTTATGTAAATTGGTCATCATTAACATGGTAGAGAAAGGTGACTGAAAGGGAATTATACCTTGAAGAAGATAATACAAGGGAAGCAGAGGATTGAATAAAATGACATATAAATATTAAAATAGCCAGAAATATTTATGTCATTGTAGAGTTTTATAAGAAACTATTGCAAGAAGGAGATGTCTGTTTATATGTTCAGTATGACACATAGCATAGAAACATGCTAGGCAGAGTTAAAACTTTGAACAAAAATGCAGAGTTATGAATTTTTAAAGATCCAGTCCTGGTATACTTCCTTTGTAATGAAAATATATCTTAGTTACCAAAGGTAAGAGTAGTAAAAAGGCATACAAGTCTCTGAAAGGCTATTGAGTTCTTAATGACTTGATGAGAGAAAATAATCATCGTAATTTTGACTTTTGTGAAAATATGACCTTGTTAAGTTTTTCCATGTCTACATTTACTTGTTTATTCTGACAGGAAATATATCTCTAAATCAGAAAAGATATATTTACTCATCTTAACATTACTGGTTCCCCTTGCAACAGTTCTCCACTGGGTGACATGATGTAGGACAGATGTACTTGAACTAATAGTGGAGTGTGCACCACAGAAGAAGATGAAATTATAATACTTGGAGGTTAAATAGAGCAGCTGTCAGATCTGGTGTTCTTTTACCATCAAGAAAAGAATAGATTTTATTTTCTAAGGTAAACACATTTCTGGGGAGGGATGGGGAAGTTCTTTATCCTGGAATATAAAAGATGAGTCTGAAAGAGATAAAGTTGCATGTGGGTCTCTTATGTTAGTATATAAAGAAATGTCATGTCTGACATTCAATAATAAAGCCTGGACCTTGCAGAAATTTGAAAAATTTTATGGCCAGACAGAACTCATTCATTTACAAAGTTTCATGAAGCCTGATAAATTCTTTTTAAATACAAATGAACTTTTAACTGAAAAGAGAAATGAAATTCATTTGAACTAGGAATAAATGAAGATAGGATTAATAATGTTAGAGATGGAGACATTATTGAAACATAAGTATGAGCCTCTGAACTATAGGAAACAAAATGAGTGTTGCTGGAGAGAAAGTGTGGGGGGGGATGGAGAAACTGGATGATGGGCATTAAGGAGGGCACATGATGTAATTAGGACTGGGTACGATATGCAGCTGATTATTAACTGAACTCTACATCTGAAACTAAAGATATGCTATATGTTAACCAGTTGAGTTTAAATAAAATAAGATTTAAAAAAGAAACGTAAAAAACAGTAGAAGAGCAGACTCTTTAGCATGTTCACATTTAAGTACTCTCTCTAGGATGATGTCTTGGCCAAGGTCAAATAGTGAGTGAGAAATAATTCCTCTTACTTAGGAATTGAGGGCATTTGTATTACTTTGTCTCCCTGGGAAACAAAGTCCACTGATAATGAGTAGAGGAATTGTTGAGTATTGTTTTGTTATTACTGAAACTAGTTGAGTATAGTTATAACTGAAAAAGATATTTATTTGCAGAGCAAGTCAGACTATTATTTATATGTGTTTGAATTAATTTTATTGTCAGGTAGATTGAATTCAGTTTAATTAAATTAGAAAAGTAAAAAGAATATATCCATCTTCTGAGAGGTATATGCTAATCTATTTCTCTATACTATAAACATCTTGAGTGGTAAGATAATCTTCCTACATGATCAGTACAAGTTCATTGAATGAAATAGTAATCACTCTAGGTATTTAGAGTAAGAAGAGATTTTGTAGATAATTGGATACTAACAAAATTATTCAAATATCTGTAAGAACAGCCAAAACTGAGTCTCCACGATGAGTCCTGGAAAATGAGAACAACAGACTCTCCTAAGAATTTACTACTGTGAGATTGTGACACAAGTCATAAGGTCAAGAACATATACTTTTAGCTGCAATTTCAAAGCTAGAATCAAAAATCTTTTCTTCTGTTGCTATTGTTGCTATTGTAATTGCCTCTCAGCATCCAATAGAAAAATTTCCCATCGTTCTGCTTGCAGAAGGAAGGAAACTGAAAAAGGGCAGAAGATAGTTTCTGTTTCATTTTTTATTCCAAATCTCATGAAAGTTCATCGAAGAGGTACACATTGATTTTATCTAGAATGCTAGTTATAGAGAGTCTAGCATTCAGTTTTTAAAAGGTTTTGTGCTATGTGAAGACACTTTAGAAAATTATTGAATAAGAGATCTGCAAAGTGTAATTACCCACTAGAATGTAAATGTCTTAAGGGCAGGAATGCCTATTTTGCTCATTCCATATCTTTATCCTTAAGAGCACCAATCCATAGTAGACAATAATTATTGAATTAATAATAATTGTTGAATTAGTGTTTATTTTGAATAACCAATGTCTAGTAAATTATATGGTACATACCAACTATTACTATATGGTATATACTAACTATAACTAACTAACTAGTATTGTTACTTTTTTAAAAAAATATTTTATTTATTTATTTGTCAGAGAGAGAGAATGAAAAGGTGTGAGTGAGCATAAGCAGGTGGAGCAGCAGGGACAGGGAGAACTAGGCTCTTCACCGAGCAAGGAGCCAAATGCGGGACTCAGTCCCAGACCTGAGCTGAAAGCAGATGCTTAATGGACTGAGCCACCCAGGTGTCCCTAATATTGTTACTTTTTACCAAAATTTTATTTTCTCGTAATATATAGCAAACACACACACAATACATACATAAAATTTTAAAACTAAATTGAGAATATCATTCTATTATCTATGTTAATGTATTTTTTATGTGATCATTTAACATCCACGATGCCTCAAAACCAGTTACTCATATCCTTTATGTTCCTAGTCCCTTTATCAAATTCTTTCCCTTCCGTTGATACAATGTCCCTTGAACATTTAATATGATCTTTCTGCTTCTAAATTTTCTCTTAAGTGGTCATCTCCCCCTCTAAATTCTTCATATGTCTCATAACCTACTTCTACCCCTTATACCTACCATTTCCAACAACCCCCCCACCTTGTGATACATTGCTACTTTATACTACCTCATTATCTCAGATCTCCAGCGAGGCTCCTGTATGCAACCTATCACTGAGTCTTGACATTTCATTAAAGTGATACTGATCAGCTAGCCAATGCTCTAGAAACAGGTACCATGTGGTTGTAGCCTCCCATTGTCCTATCATTAGGAGTCGACACTGCATTAAGGGAACACTTCATAACCCAAAGTCTACTTTTCTGTTAAATATGATTTGCAATATATAGTGTAGTATCCATTCTTTCATCTTATATCTTCAGTGTGGTGATTTTAGACTAAAACTTCTTTGCTATTTTGGAGTGGTTCTTCAGATACCCAAGTGCTCCAGAAACTTCAAAAGAAGCAACAAAACCGTATTTCCCTTTTCTGATCCCAGGAAGCCATCTATATGCTATTAAATTAAATTTTGAAATGAAAATTCTCTAGGAGGAATTTTATTAGGGAGTGTGCCTTTGGGAGAGTAAGTGTGTAATAGGAAAAAGGAAGCAGATCTGGGCAGGTGAAGTTGGGCTGCAATATAGTCTAGATAAAGAACTCACACAATCCCATAGAGAGTTCTTATTACAAAATAATCCTGCTGTGTTGTTCTGCTTTACAGAGAGGGCAAATATATATCCATTTTATAGCCTTTATTTGCTTTGGTGTAGTTTTCTATAACCCAATACTGTATCTTTGCTAATTGATGCATCCAGTTGAGTTGCTTTTCTGACTTTTCCTTTTTTGTTTTTCTAGTTTTCATATTTAAGGCTATGAAATGGATACTGTTACATGCCACCTAAATCCCTATTCAGAACTGAAAGAATTAATTTCCCAGTTGCTAAGTGTCAGCAGGCAGCTCTCAGTTTTTAGTCCTCTTTATAAATTGCTTTTAGGGTGCCTGGGTAGCTCAGTTGGTTGAGCAGCTGCCTTCAGCTCAAGTAATCATCCCATGGTCCTGGGATTGAGGCCCCCCTCCCCTGGGGCGGAGTCTTCTTCTCCCTCTCCCTCTGCCCCTCTTCCCACTAGTGTTCTCTCACTCACTCTCTCTCTATGTCAAATAAATAAATAAAATCTTAATAAATAAATAAATTTATTTTAATTAGAAAGAGTTGTCTCACCAACCTTCCCTGGATTTGCTTTCTCTAATGAGTGTTCAGTGAGAGAATCTGAAGACTTAACTTCTTTGTTCCAATGTAGGACACCTCTAAAGAACCATCCCAGTTTCAGAGCTCCCTGTGGAGTCATCTGAGATCATTGTGATACTAAATCACAACACTACTTCTCTTTTTTCCCCAACCACCCCTCCCCATCTTCCACAGATATTTATCCCAAAATAAATATCTCCCTAATAAATGTACTGCATAATAATCTCTGTCTCTGAGTTTGTCTTCCAGAAAATTCAACCTACAAAAGATCAAATTTTTTTTCAGATTTGAGAAGCTCCCATAGTTTGGCATATAGTGCTAAATAGGAGTAGTTAGTAAATAATTACATGAAACAGGATTGTAGCACTAAAAATAGAATTTCAAAACAAAACCATGTGATGAAATGTTAAAGATCATGTAGACTGAAATCACCATAGAAATTCAGAGAAGGAGAAAATTATTGAAGCCTGTCATATTCAGAGTGATTTTTATGGAAGAGGAATATTGAGCTCAGCCTCAATAAGTGGACAGGATTTTGATAGATGAAAGGAATGAAGAGCATTCCAGGCAAGGTGTACATTGCTGAAATGAACAGTGAGGCTGGTGAATTTCTGGTATTCATTATCCATCAATCTGAGAGTGACTTGGTGGTACTTGGAAAGGTGGCAATCAAATAGCTCTTACTCAGTTGTTTTAAAGTATACTTTTATGATTTTTTTCCCCTGAAAAGCCCTTAAGTTGATTGTGTCTTTTATCACAGTTTCTATGAAATCTTTAGATTTAATGAGCTTATTACTGGTTTAAGTAAGCTGCCACTGGAGAGCTGTCAACCTAAAATAATCTTACATGTTCTCATTTGGAGAACTCTCCGAGGAAATGGATGATCAAGGAAATGATTACCCTTAAAATAAAAGTGTTTAGTGAAATTCTAAAGAGAGTGTGTGTCCGTACTCAGACTAGACTATGTCTTGAGCATAGCTAAATATATTCAGATTGACATTATAACACCGGTAAGATGCAGAATCAGTTTTGACACACTCTTTATATATCAAGCTCCAGTATCTTAGGGAGTCCACATTTCCAAATGAAAATTAGTGACGCCATATGTCCTATCTCCAGGTATGGAACAGGGGATTTAATAGGGTAATTCAATATCTGACATTTTTATTTTTACTTACTCTTCTTCCACTAGTTAGTCATTTCAAGATTTATAAAACAATAGTCACTATTGTTAGCCTCTGTTTATTTTAGGACATATAGAAAAAACAGAGAAACTTTTAATCAGTAATAGTGGCTCACTATGGTTGACATTCTTGAAAAGGACACAGAAAAAAGAGGCTGCTGTGACATAGAAAAGACATTTTTGTATGATGCTTTAAGATCCAATTCATTTACTCAGTCTTTCTCTTGAACAAATAGCTAAAGTACAGAAGCCACAATAGTTAAGCCATGGTTCAGAGTAAGTCATTATCACCTCTTCTATTGCCAGCCAAATACACTTTAACAATTAAGACAATCTTATCCAGAGACCACAAGGCAAAGAATGGCAGCCATTTCCACTACATTCCTCTTTGTCAACTCCATTGAAATAGGCTTTTGCCTTTTGTATCTGGTTGTGAGTGAGTTAGGTTAGTATTAGATAATTTTATTCCATATTATCCAATTTATCTAACTTAGAGACAGTTTCAGAACCCCTGTATACCTTTGTCAAAATGCATAAATCTAATCCTAGATAGAAATATTTTTCAGCTGAAATCAATACAGTACCATAAACAGTAATAAGTATTCACAGCAGTATGAATACTATTTGCACAGCATTCTCTAGATATCGTGGAGGGCAAAAAGAAGTAAAAAAATAAATGGAACTTACATTAATTAGAGAGACATTCTAAAATTCACTTATATGATTCCATAATCTAGGCTTTCTAAAATAGAAAGAGAAAAAACACTAAGTACGCATTGGTCTACTTCTATTAAAGCACGTTGAAAATTGTCTTAAGAACATAATTATTTAAGACAAAAACCATCTTTTTTTTTAAGTAACCCTTAATAATGTGCAGAAATGCATGTGGTAATAAAAAACAACACTTAGCACAAACTCCAGTAGGCTATACTATTTAGTATTTACATCAACACTGTGAGTTAAGTACTCTTATTATTTCTATTTCACAGGTGGAAAAACTCTTAAGATACAGGGTCATAACTTTCTCAAGATAGTAGAGCTAATAAGTATCAGAGCTGGGATTCAAACCTAGTTCCCCCAGCTTCCCATTCCATGCTGTTGACCTCTACTCTGTGTTGTCCTTTTAATGCCTCTGTATCAACACAGCATAAATAAAGCTGCAATATTAAGAAGGAAAGATATAACTATTTTGTTAAATATGCTACTTTTGGTACTGCATAAAATGCATTTAAGTTAATCAATTGAGCTAGATGTAGGTACTTCAAATTATTAATTTTTGCAAAACAATTATTTAGTATGTATATATTATAAATTATCTGGTAAGAAAATCAGGAGTCTATAAAATTATAAAAAATTTTTTATATGAACCAATCCTTTTATAGTCTGTCTCAAGGGATTAGGTGATTTACCATAAACTATAAGCTGTAGTGTGATTAGAAGAAGCATTGATGGTTACTAGGTCTCATATGTCATAATCCAGTCATTTATTGTTT